>JAKNDB010000030.1:0-39801 GCA_024305405.1 Dirofilaria immitis
TATTTAATGACTTTTCTCATAAAATTGATTGTCATTTTTAATTATTTACGCTCGTTTTTACGTGAATAAGTCAAATAAATATCATGTGTTGCAATGATTTTAACCTAACTTTGTGTAATGCAATTCCAGATTTTTATGGGCAGACTCAGAGTTCAAAATATTATGAAGAATATATTTCATCGTTACGATAATTCGAGTTATTTGATCATTTATTCATTTATTTACTTTTTCCATATGATTCAGCTTAGTAAATGCTGATTAATGGTAAATACAAAATTTGCAACCACTAATCTTCTCACTATGACATATTCTTTCAATCCACTTAAAGCATCTTCCTCTCCATAGGATTCTGCTTTTGTCATTACTTTCATGGTCTTTTGAAAGGAGACAGCAGAAGTAAAGAAATCAGTTTTAAAACCACTATAATAATTTCCAAATATGAAGATTTTTAACAGTACGCTTGCAAGAATTATTCATAACATCATTTTCTCTGTCAACTTCCAGTTTTTCAATGCTTTCTTCTATCAAGTATGTAGTATAATTAGAATCAGTATCATCTCTTCCTACTTTTTGCAACATTTGTTTTAGTACCATCTCTAAATGTTTGTTGTCTATATGAATACTCTGTAATCTATAAACTTGTTGTATTTCAGAAATCATAGAGTGTGCTAAAACTTCTAACTCTAGTACGCGTAAAATATCATGGAGATCGAGATCACTATTCATCAATAGGTTAACTTTATGCTCAAAATTACCTTATTATGTGTTTGCTTCTTGGTATGAAATATTCGATTGGAAAGATTTGTTCATCAACAGGTTTAACTGATATGATATGCTATGTTTTTCTCCTATCTTTCTGAAGAATTCTACATAAACTATTTAGGTCACTAACAATAGCATTCTCCCTAGAAAGTTATACTTCAAATAACTCTGTAACTCTTAGAATCTCGAAAACTAACCATTCTTTTCCATCGATTTAATCTTCCATAAAGGTAATGTAGTTCAGAATACCAGAATTTTACGTCTTTAGGTTTTTCTATCATCTTTCTAAAATGGATGAAGCAATGTTGTCATCATTATTCTCGGGTACAGTGTATGTTTGATATCTTGAAGTATAGGGAGAAGGAGGATCGGATAATATATTGTTTTATGTGATTTATTTAATATTCCCGCCAATTAAACTATGAATAGTTCAGCGACTATTAATATGTCATTTGGATAGTAACTTACTCTTTCAGTGAAGTCAAATTGTGAAAAGAATTTAATATGCGAAAGCTTCGGTTAATCCATTTTATAGTGTTGTTATCAGAAAAGAAATCTTAACAGTTCTCTAAAAATCCTTCTTTTTTATTATTGTTTTTGCTTATTTATTTTTTACCAAATCAACAATGAGTTGAACAGCCAATTTTTTCAAAATTTTGATTTCTTTATGTGAAAAAAACTATTTCTTATTAATTTCTAATCTTAATAATTAATTTTTATTTGGCAAAATGTTTGCTATTAACATAAATTTTTTTTCCATCCATCGTTACAATTGAAGTTTAAATTTACTAAGATTCTGCTAAAACATAGTTAGTACAAAAGTAGCGATTATTTTCTATCATTGATTTTGTCTTTTTTCTTATTCGTCTTAATCGACTATTGATTCGTGATGCCAATGAAGAGAATAATAATATAGATATCGATCCCGAATCGCACTATTTATTTTAATAATTTACTATCATAATTATTAAACTGATATAGCAAATATTTTCAAATCAAAAAATGAAATATTCGAAGGAAAGATTTCGAAATCGTTTTCTCACAGATTAATTCACAAACACACTTCGGTATGATATCCTTTTCTTTCAGAATATTATAAATTCTACAGAGTGACATGATCTTGTCACAACAAAATGTTTCTTCTGGATATTATCTACTAATTGGTTTTTTTTCATGCGATTTATTCCTAGCTATCTCGAATGGAATTTATTGGGTCCACTTTTGTTTGGAACAGATTACTGTATATTTTGAAATTTCAATTGTAACAATTAATTCGAGCACTAGAAATTACAAATTATCAGAA
This sequence comes from Dirofilaria immitis, assembly GCA_024305405.1. Lineage (NCBI taxonomy): Eukaryota > Metazoa > Nematoda > Chromadorea > Rhabditida > Onchocercidae > Dirofilaria > Dirofilaria immitis. The sequence goes on from JAKNDB010000030.1 coordinate 2,066, forward strand.
ATCGAAAATGAAATGAGTTAAATCTATTACTTATTTTCGATTTCATTCAATGCAGTTCTAAATAATAGCTGCATCTATTAATTGTTTATAATTCAAAATTTTGGAAATACTTTTTTATAAATTCCTTCAATAATAAATCTGTGAATCAAAATTCATCAATTCAAATTTATGAATTGAAATGATCGATATCATAAGTATTCTCATAATAAACAAAATATCGGTTTAAAATATCTCTTATGTATATTTAAGCAAAGAATTCATCTCTAAAGCATTCGTTTTGTAAAATGGCTTACAGGTTGAATTCGTATATTATCAGGGGCGTAGAATCACATTTCGAATTATTTGAATAACTGGAAAAGTATACGTCAACATTTTTAATCTGCTTCAAGCATATGCAGTATGTAATCAGTTATAATTGACGTTGTTTAATCTTCCATCATTTTCATGTCGCAGTTTATAATTGAAATCTCGAAATATACCGTAATCCCCTTCCAAACAAAGAGAATCCAACAAATTTCATCCGATACAGCTAAGAATGGATCGCACGAAAAGGATAATTATGAGATAATGCTGGGTAAAGACATTTCGTTGTGATAAGACAGTATCACTCTGTGAGATTTATATTTTGAAAGAAAAATATCATACCGGAGAATAGTTGCAAATTAAGCTATAAAAAAGACCAATTTCGAAATTTTTCCCTGTTATGTCAGTTTAATAATTCGATAGAAATACTGGTGAATGAATAAGGTTATTTGGAATCCATTTCTAAATTTTCGTTCTTTTAATTAAAAGCGCGAATCAGTCTGTTAATGAAAAATCTTTTGAAATTTCATTTACAATTTTTCTTCTTTATTTAGCAAGATCTTAATGAGTTTTCGTTTCCCATAGAGAGTCTAAAGTGAATTAAAGTCTAAAAAAATATCGAAAAAGAACGGGCAAATCAAGATGTGAAACTAATTTGCAAATAAATAAATAAGCAAACAACAAAAACAGGAAAAAGGAGATTTTGTATGTAAGAGATTTTTTTGAATGACTAACTCAAAAGATTCCGACAAAAGTTAGTTTTAAAATAATATGATAATCATATGTTCCAGTAATCATTACGATAATTGCTACTGCTGCTTTTTTGAGTGAATTTTAAATCAAAAATCAATATTCAAGTCAGCAACTTCCGCATGATAAGATAATGAGCTCAAAAAATATATATATATATTTATCCTTATTACATAACAGCCGATTTATCGGTCATATTTAATTTAAACATTAAAAATGTGATTCAATTAATTTCTGATATTTTGTTTAACAGTTTCAATAGAATAATCGTTGTATGAAATATTGATTTTACTGTGTTTCGTTTGACAAAAGATAAAATAATCTTCTCATATGGTTTTAGTAAAAAAAATGAATCCATTGGCTTATTTAAAATGTTATATCATACTATGACAGCATGGTATTTTAATTGCGGTCAGAATTCCAGTTAATCCCAGTTATTCCAATTAAATTCCAGATATTTTTATTCAATGATCATTAAGTTTATTATCAGTGCGCAAATATATATTATTGTCCAAAATCAAAAATACTGCTAAATTGTTCATTGATCGAGAATATTTGTTCTTAACAGTAATTGATCCATTATAACCGTGTTCGATAATGTTTTTATACTAATAAGAACCATCTAGAAGAAATTGCCATTGAGATTTCCTTGCTGATAAAAACTTTGTAAAATTAATTTTATGTACATAATTTATAAATATAATTTCTAGCAAAAGCTCCCTCTTAAATTTAATTCTTTTGATGCTTGAACTCACTCAAAAAAATAAGTGACATATTAATAATCACTGAACCATTTACAGTCTAATTAGAGAGAAAGTTAAGCATATAAATTAATACAATCATATAAGAAAGCATATTATCTGACTTTATTCTTTTTATACTTTAATATTCCAAATGCATCTAAAGATAACAATATATTCATTTATTCGAAAAAAAAAGTATTATTGTAAATGAATAACACGAGATGAAAAATCTGTGAGAATGGTTTCATTTATAGAGCAGAAAATCAGATGAGACAAAATATTTCGATTTTAATGTTGTAATTCTGAACTTCCTTTATAAAAAAATCTGTTGGAAAAGACAATCAATCTCGAAAAAGATGAAGAATTGTGGTATCGTTTAGCAGTACCTGTGTTTATCAAATGATTATAACGCTTTCTTTGCAATAGTTTATTAGAACGAACAAAATGTCTATTTTACTATAACATTATAATACTAAATGATAGATTTGGAAAGAAACAGAAATTTCCTAAAGGAAATGTTGAAAATAATAAAAGATAAGATTTATATAATAATTAATAATACTAAGTACTGAAATGAATGAATTTTGATATTTTCATGGAAATAATTTGTTTATAAGCATTGACTGTATTGAAAAATGCATTTTTAAAATGCCATGACATGAATTTTTATGTTTACAATGAAATCAAATAAATTTGAATTGCTAAATATACAGTATGAATACATGTTTTGCGAAATAAAAAACAATAGCGTGAAGCGTTATAATAATAATCGTGTTATAATCGACGCGATATATATTACTACGACAAGATATCGCAGATATTCTTGGTTTAGAAGAGATTTTTTCCTCAGTGTCTGCAATAGTCATTCGATCATAATAATTAACGAGAAGATCCAAAATAACACCATTTGTCCAACCAAAACCATCCTGAAAAAAGCAGAAAAAATGCATGGTCACTTTAATGCTTTAGTAACGAAGCAAGAACCTAAATATTTTATTGAAATGGACTGAATTTCAAGTAATATAGACTCAAATACCTGTACGTCGTATTCGCCACCAACTCCTGGTTTAGGAATTGCTCCAGTGACATCAATCTAAATAACTAGGGAAGAATACATATTAGCACTCTTAGTGTGTATTATTGGCCAACTATGGTTTGATTATTGAATAGAAACTTATATTAGCGATATCCATTTTTTGATATTTAAATTTAACCTACCAAAAGAGTTAAAAGAGCTCGCAAATATTTTTAAAATTCTTGCCGTGAACAATATAAAATAACAATAATAATTATATTAATAAATGGCTATGAAAAAGAAAACAAATGTTCTTTAAAAAGTTAAGATTTGAGTCTAAATTAAGAGCTAAATCTAAAAACTTACATAAAATTGTAATCTGGAAGGTAAAAAAAGAAAGAACCTTTTCCCACATTTTTTTGGTTGTTTCGTACACCTTATAATTAGCCAGTATCCATTTTCGTGCCAATTTGAATGCCTTATAATTAATATTTATTGATCTTCGAAATTTTTAAATTACAAAAATTAAAAAAAATTTGAACGAATAATTCAATGTTAATTTACCATTTCCTGAGTATCAGGATTATCAGATTTTCGCATCCCTTCGATAATTATATGCTGCAAGGGAGGCCAACCATTGAGGCAAGTCCCATTGTTGTCCAGTATTTTTAAACTTGCTGGTATGCCATTTGGATAATTAAAACGCGTGATCGCTATAGTAAATTTTAAATTTATTTTAAATTCACATTTATAAAGTCAACGTTAATGATTCGCCGATGAACAAAAAGTGAGAAGTGAAAATGATACTGAAAATAGCGAAGATTTCGAATTCAGCATTTTAATTTATGAACCATTTGAATCAGAATTTTTTGTCAATTTGTTGGATTTTCTGCTTCTGATAATCCAGTGTTTGCTCAAATTTTGGTGTACTTTATATCTTACAGCTATCAAATAAATATCGAAAAAATTGATTTCTAGCATTTTAATTTATGAACCATTTGAATCAGAATTTTTGTCAATTTGTTGGATTTTCTGCTTCTGATAATCCAGTGTTTGCTCAAATTTTGGTGTACTTTATATCTTACAGCTATCAAATAAATATCGAAAAAATTGATTTCTAGCATTTTAATTTATGAACCATTTGAATCAGAATTTTTGTCAATTTGTTGGATTTTCTGCTTCTGATAATCCAGTGTTTGCTCAAATTTTGGTGTACTTTATATCTTACAGCTATCAAATAAATATCGAAAAATTGATTTCTAGCATTTTAATTTATGAACCATTTGAATCAGAATTTTTGTCAATTTGTTGGATTTTCTGCTTCTGATAATCCAGTGTTTGCTCAAATTTTGGTGTACTTTATATCTTACAGCTATCAAATAAATATCGAAAAAATTGATGGAACTTACGTTCATAAAGTCAATGACTTTAGCTGATTTATCATAGTCTAACGTTGTGTAACAGCCTGTGAATAGAGGCATCATAGCGGCAGAATAAAACATAACATTATGCGATCTTGTACGTAAATTGTAGTCGAACCAAGCCTTTTCTGTTTCATTATAAAATATGGCATTTAGGGTTTTGCAAGCACTTCGTCCTTTTTTCTCAAATTCTTCTGTTTTCTTCTCATTACCTGTTGTAAATAACTTTTTCATATTTCTTAAGGTTCTGATAAAGGAATTATGTCAACTTTCAGAAAAGATTATTTAGATTACATCGTAAAATACTGCTTCATTAGCAAAGAAACAAAAATATACCGATAATATTAGCAAAATATTTCAGAATGTTGACATTCCAACAAAGTAATGCATTCAGATCGACAGGTAAAATATTAGTTGTTTCAATGGTTTGCATTGTTTTCGATCTCTAAACCATCGTGACGAAAAATCCCAACCAGATTCTGCTGCTGACGCAACATTCTGAAAATAGTTGTGTTGTGATGAGTAATTATTATATTCATTCTCTCTTCATAACATTATTCGTCTTCGTCAGCATTTAACGAGAATTTCACGGAATATGCTAAATTAAAACAAATATACGAGCATAATTCTTACAGTATCTTACGAACATTAGATTAGCAGTATTGCAAAACATTTTGCACTTTAGTGTACTACCTGGAAGAATTGTTGCCTGTCCTTTTCTCTAATTTTTAAGGCATCTTCAACATCAACTAGGAATGATTCAGGACGAGGTACGTTTGAAGTAGTACGATATTGGTATGCACTATGTTCATATCCATTCTTATCTTTTATTTTCACTGCCCTTAATAGTTCATAATTAATTCTGATTTATTTTTGAAATCTTTGTTACTCTTCATCATTTCAGAACCTTCTTGAAAACGATATATCTTTTTGGCACTAATAGAGATCATATTGATAAATATACGTGAATTTTATCAACAGTAATTATTTATGAGAAAATTGAAAGAAAAGTTCAATTCGAAATTCATCGCAGAGATTACTTTATCTATTAGCAAGCACTTTCCTGGATATAGTTATGACAAATAGGTATTTATTGATCATTTACCTCTTCTGAACCCAAAATTCATATTCTTTTACAAGATGATTGAAATTTTCTTTAATAAACTTAGCGTCTCTCGTAGCTTCATAATATTCGTATACCATAGGAATAAGAAATGGCGGTTGTGAACGTCTCAAGTAATAAACACGCCCACCATTCGGTACAAAACCGAACCTAAAATAAAAGACTATTTGAAAGTGCACAATAAATTAGAAAGATTCAAGCGAACAGAAAAAAGTACGGTATTCAATTCGTTCAAGGTACTTCCCGTGATCCTTCTTTTATCATCATCTGGAATAATTGTCTTTTCTTTTAAAATTACAATGGAGCACTGAATCCATTCTCCAACAGATGCTGAGCTCTATTCCTTTATTATTGACTTTTATAAACTTTTTCTTTTAAAAATTGATTAGTAATAAAAATTACTTCAGTTTACTGTATATGGATCTTTAAGAAAATATTTCTAAAAGGCTAAGGATATAAATTGAGGCAGTTTTTGATGCAAGTCGCCTATGGTGACGAAAAACAAAATTTACGCTTTTAGTTCCTATGGAATATTTGTTCGCTGTTCCTGGTATAAACTGGTCATTCGTTTGACATTTTCATTTTTGGAATATTTGTTTTCGACTGAGAGGTAATATGGCCTTTTATCCGTATGGATTAATCGAAAGAGTTGCTTTACAGTATAATATGGATAAATAATTGATAAAAACTTATTTTTTGACACAATAGATAAAGTTTTTGAGCATATTTTTGACCGTTTCGAAGAGGTCACTCGCAATCAAACCTTTCACAATCCAGTATGCATCCCAATAATAAAATTCTCTGAATCGACCACCCGGCACGATGAACGGGTGAGGTACTTCGATTAATGAATTTTGTTTCGGATTATCGATTTTAATTACCTTGAAATATATTTGCGTTTAAATAATTCTTCAATTCCATCCTAATAATGATAAGATTTTTAATAATTGATTCTTCAAAGAATAAATTATGTTTCTCTAATTCTGATCACATAATTTATGAATTCATGTGATTAAGATAGAAAGCTTTTATTATTCTTACTTGTCTGCACAAATCTTTCCATCTTTGATTCAAAAATAATGCAAAAAGTTTCAAGGGTTTATTTTTATTCGAGCAATTTTCGGCGGTAATGCCTTCCATTCCGAAAGAAAACAGCGTTTCAATTCCGTTCCCGGCTCACCAAAAAACGTTTTCGAAAGTTTACGAGCTTTTGCACATCAATTTTGTCTATCGGCAGCTTTCCGAATTCCTTATCAAATTCTTTTAAAATCACTTCTAAAATAATGTATAATGAATAGCATTTCGTGCAGTATATTTTAGCGAAGAATACATTTCTGTCAAAATATGGAAGTTATTCTCTATTGCTTTACATGCGAAGAGTACAACATCTGCAATTCCTTAGATTTCATAAGATGTTGGCTAAATTTCAATGCCTATAAGCGTGCTTTATTTTTTTCACCTAAAATTTAAATAATGAATAATTCCTAAAAAAATGTTAATGCGAATATCATTTCTACTTGGATTGGCTTTCAACGGTCTATCGACGAATGTCTTTGAATCGATTTCAAACGATGAAGATTTATCGCTGCAAGTATATTACCGCTGCAATATATATCCCTAAAATGATTGTATTTGAAGTTCCCATATGGAGAGAGTTGGATTTAAATTATGCCTAACAACCAAAATCTTTTAGTTGAGACTAATTTATCACTTCGGAATGTTAAAGTTTCAGAATTTAGGAGAATGAAGTGAGGATGGATTCAATTGAAGGAAAATGAATATTATATCAGAATAAATTCAATCTTTTTTGATTACATGTAGTTCTTAATCTGTCTATTTATCTTAAAATTTGCTATTAATTCTATCACCAACCAATTCCCAACTTTATCACTTTCATCGCATACTTCATTGGCACCTTTCTTTTTTTATCTTCTCGATACCATCAATCACCTTGCTGAGTTCAAAAGAGATGGCTGTGACAATGATGCGAGTCGTATCAAGGCAGCCATTAAAAATAGAACATGGATGCAAATTATGCAGTACCACATGCTAAAATATTAGCTTATGAGACTTGAAATTATATTTATTAATATTTTCAATCTTCGTTTTGCGATTGATCACTAGCAGTTTAATAAGCCTTTCAATATAAAAAAATTATCATTTTCACTATGCTGTTGAAAATATCGACCATATCTTGTAAGGATTTTCATTTCGATCTAATTTTATGACAGCATAGACCAATTTTGCATTGTTTTCATTTTGTCGAAATTTTTGCTTAGGACACAAAGAGAGAAAAAGATGCAATTTAAAAAGCACTCAGAAATTTTAATTTAAATTGCTAATTACACCGCAATTCGAATATAAAATGCAGCCTTTCCGTTCGTTGTTTATTGTCAACGAAGTGTTCCCGATATCCTTTCCTTTTCTTGGTATGGAAAGAAAAGCTTCAACTCACTTATACAAATCACGGCACAAAAAGGACTGCTATTTTCAGATGTTCAAATATTTTTATATAAATAAATTTTACTTACTTTTTATTGCTTGAAATTTGCATAAACTGTAACCAAATTCCTTTTTCTTTTTTATTTCCTTTACTTAGCAAATCATTCTTGATTTACACAAAATTGTGATTATAAAAATTCTCTTGATTTGAAAATTTTCAATTTTATTGCTTTTATAAAATATATCAATCTGAAAGTTTAGAACCAAACTTCCCATGAACTTTTGTCATATTTAAACCTAAATTTTTGCCCTGCTGCAGCAAATAAATAGAAAGCTTGTTATAAGAAATATTTAATTTGGAGCTATTATTTAAAAATGATAACTTATTCTCTATCATTTTATCTTCTATGTGAAAAAGAAAGAACAGTTGTAAGCATGAAAACAAAAACGAAAAAAGAAATTGCAACGAAAAAAATATTTGCTTCTAAATTTAAGATATTTACAGTTTTTTAGCATTCGATTAAATTATAATTTCCGAACATATATAGGAATTTTTTAGATACATTTCAATAGCCTCTTCTTAGATTTTAAGCAAAATATACGGTGGAAAAATTTTTGTTAATCAGTTTTTATCACATCAGTCTTGCAAAACTTTTTCCCACAAAAAGTTTGTAAGTTTGTGAATTTATTCAGAAAATTTTCGATTGAATATTAAGAATTTTCCTAATCTCATATGTTTTAAATAAGGAAAAAAAATAGAAATCTGAAAAATTTGTGATGTCAAGTTTAAATATAAAGTTAACTTAATCGGTCAACTCGTCAACTTAATTAACGAATTAATTTTTAAAGAAATGAATTTATATAAGATTATTGTTTAATGGGAAGGACTTTTAAAATGAGAAGACAGCAAATATTACAGGAACAATATTAAAATAAAACAAAGTAAAAATAGAAGCATTTAATAAAAAAGATGAAGGAGAAGAAAAGAAATACAAAATGACAAGAGAAAATAAAGAAAGCAAATTGATATTAAAATTGAATATAAATTTTAATAAAGGTACGAAAAGTTTACTGAAATAAAACTGTACCAAATAGTCGCCATGAAGTTATATAAAACTATATATAAAAACTTATATAAAGCAGTTATAAATGCACTTAAAAATCAATAATATTTATTTAAAAACTATTTAAAAATATTTGCAAAAAATGATATCAAAATATGTCCACTGATTCATAAAAGTTAAAAATTTATGCGAAAATATGCATTTAAATTAGAATAGAAATTTTTGATAACTTTTTTGTTTGATTGAGTAGAATTTGCATAGGAAGTTAAAAAAAAATGTGTTTAAAAATAGATGCAAATATTTTATAATTATACAAAAGCCTATGGCAAGAAATATAAATAAATACGTGTTTTAAAGCTATGTGATACTATCGAAAATTATGCAAAATTTTTGTCTTAAGTATTTATTATTTAAGCGATTCAAATTTCCCATTATGCCAGAGATATACTGTAAATGAATGAATGAACAAAACAAATCGATAGTAAAACTTATCATTGGTTCATGCTAATGAAAAGATTTATCCCTTGAGAAGCTCTATTTTAATGAATATATTATGAGACTAAAGATTAACCAGATTAACAAGAATGATTCTTCCTACTATATCTTATATAAAAATGTATCGTTTAATTCAAAATACAGTTTTTTGAGAAATAGAACTGATTGGAAGTAATGCAACAAAGATTAATTAAACAGATACAAATATCAGTCTAAAAATAATGATTTTTGAAAATATAAAAAGTTCTTAAAGCCGAATAACTTTCAACATTGACCATTTGGTGGAGTCGAACTGCTTTGAGCAAGAGTGTGAGGTTAAAAATTGCTCTTAATGTGATACACTCCTTCCGGAGTAATCATAGAATACTGATCCCAAACTGTTTAGTTGTTGTTGCTGCGATAATGACTGCTGCTATTGCTGCTGCTGCTGCTGCTGCTGCTGCTGTTGAATACTACCTATTCTACCGTGCTAAAAAAAAGCGAAATTCCAGAAAATCCCGAAATAAAGAGTTCAGTCAATGAAATTTGGCATCTACAACAAAATATTTTCAGACTTTTAGTTTAATTTGTTTTTTTCCAAAACGAAATGAAAAAACAAATCGCATCTCTCTCTACTTTCGAACTTTTATTTCTTTTAATTCAGTATACCAAAATGTGCATATAATAACTATAATAAAGCTGATCATACTAACATAAGATCGATGATGCAAAGTGCTCAATATCTGCAGTTATTGCGAAGCAAATGATTCAATGAATGATTCCTAAAATTGTTTGAGTATATTCTATTGAAATATTAAAAATGAATCATATTTTAACATAGAAATATTCATATTTCTTGCTCTGATAGTCTGGATTAAATATTATGTTGTATTTATGAGTCAATATTTCAACTGCTTCTCATCACATATATCTCCAAATCGATAAGCTTTTAATCATTTTCAACGATATGTGCGTATTCACACGGATTCATCCTAAATCAGTCCATAGAAAACTTTTAAATTTATTTATTTACATATACACATAGATTCATTATTTGCATATATCTTCATGATACAAATAGAAAATTACAGGCAAGCAAAAGTTTAATCTATCAGAGTTATTATCAATTAATATAATTTCCATCAATTAATGAATCATTCTTCTCAACTTAAGAGTATTTTAACATTTTTTATTATGATTTAAAATCGATAAATATTGATCTAAAGAATCTTAAATTTATATTGAGTGTTGCCTTTAAATTCGTTTAGAATGCTCACTTTGATTAATAGATCGAGTATTTACAATATTCATCCCTTATCAGACAAATTGACACTTTCGGTTTATTTCTTCAAGAGACACTATCAATAGCTGATAATATCATGTAATATATACAATAAAATTGTTAATTATTTAATTCTTTGCTTATTATTTCAATTGAAAAATGAGCTGTTAAGCAAGATGAAAAAAATATCACACGATTTGTCGATTAACTAGTTTACCAATAACGCAATTTCTTATATTCAGCAGCGTTGAAATTACATATTAAATACTAAGGTGTAAATCAAGAAGTTTTAGATGATCAATGAAGATTGTAAAAAATTGCTGCAAGTGATTAAAGTATAATAGATCACTATTATCGTTTAGATATAATAAATAATATGAAATATCAGTTGAAATAATTTTTCTCGAAAAATCACCCAACTTTCTAGAAATTATTTTGGCAATTTCGACGACTGAGGAAAATACTCAATATTGAAATCTAAGAATAGCTTATTACTTACAGTTGCAAATGATATAAGTATAAATCAAAAAATATTTTAGACAGAAACTGTAATATATTGAAGCGATAGCGATAACTGTTGACGAAAGCCGAAAAATGTAATTAGAATTATATAGATAGAAATGTTAAAAGGGATATTAGTGTAAATAGCGCGCCAAAAATGAGGTAAGTAAGATAAAAGGGTAAATATATAAAGATGTTCTCAATAGAAGCATTCGATTCACTCATTAATCAATAAAATGAAGTTAGCCCATCTAGGATCGATAAGTCAAAAGATGCATAAGATAGGGATTGCGGTTCAATTACTCAAGTTTGAAGAACAATTCGGCAATGATAACTCGGTAGTTAGTCGAGCTCAGTTATTCGCCGACAACTCAAATTCAAATGAGCGGTCAATCAGGATCAGTTACTCGACAACTACTCAAATTTGATTCCGGGCAATCATGGTTCAGTGCAGTTTGGAAATATGATCAAACAGATCAGAGGACAATTCGATGTAACAGGAATCACAATTCAAAGACGCAAAAACAGCAGTGGTGGTACGAAAAACGAAAGATCCAAAGGAACCTTCCAGTAAGCAGCAAGATATTTGTTTGTATTCTTTAATATTCCTGTGTGTTGCTCATTTGTTTTAGACCCTAGCATAAGCACGATATTGTGTTTATAATATCACATAAGCCTAAATATAGAAGAAGGTTCGGTCCTCCTATTCGAAAAAAGAGATTTAAAAACTACACTTCGTTTGACTCTTTTCTCTCAACGGTAATACATAGAATATCAATAATAGATAAACTCAATGCAAAATTTATTTGATGCAATCAAGATTGTTTTATATGAGTGTGATGCTTAATTTATGTTTGTATTGAATTGCTTTTCCGCATGAAGTCATAAGACGATTAGATGACAGGAATCACAGAAAAATTAAGCATCAAATTTATGAAACACGGAATGGTGATCTTGTCGTCTAAACTTATATCAGTGTTGTATTTGTGTGTTGTATTACTAAAGTTCATGACACACGAAAGTCGTATTATGTGCATTTTTGTCATTATTCAATTTATTTCAGTGTTAACATTGCAACCAGAAATCATACTGTATGCTTGAATGAAATAAATTTGCGACGAAATATAAACAAAAAGATCAGTTGCTTAATAAAGTTAGAAAAGCAAGTATAACCCTTAATGAAATTTGTAGAAGTCAGTAAAATAATCACATGTATTTTCTTCGGTAGCCTATGATTTTACTTCAATTAAAAGACGTGTTACAAAGATGAGCAGAAGGTAGATTTGATATCCGAGTTGATTTGAAACATAGTAGATAGAAGGTAGAAATCTTTCATTTTGTTATGAGCTTAGTTATTTTATATAAATTTTACATTTCTTTTCAAAGTTTGAGAAATTCGACTTCCTACTTTCAACTTTACTTGAACTTTTTGGTGTTCAATTTTGAATATTATACCAACCATTCAGAAGACTGTATATAGAAATGAACCTTCAAGAATTAATCGAAATTTTTATTAAAATCTTTTATTTGAATATTTCATTATTTAAACTCATTACTATTTGCAGTATATTATTAGATCTAATGTAGAAAAAAATCAGATGGCAAAAATAATATCATAGGTTTGTTTTTAAAATTCATTGCAAAATTCAGTGCGCCGTTCCAGTCGCTCGTAATTACCCTATCCCTGAGCTTTACAAAAGAATGCTTTGAAATTATCGCAGTTAGTTATATATGTAAATTATAGTCTTAAATTCTTTGGCTGTTATATTTAAATAATCTATTGCCAAAATGACAATTTTATTATTTTTGTTTAAAATTATGTAATATGTCTGTTTATCAGCTTTGTACGGTGCTATGCAGCTCTTTTCATATTTTAAAATAGTTACTGATTTCATTATTATGCCATTTTTGGTTTATTTGTTAATTGCGAAAGTTGGAAATGGTCTATTCAAATATTTCACTTTTTTTTGAACAATTTTTTGATAGAAACGCACACATTATCGTAAAACGAAAAATAAGTAAAAATAAAGAGTTTTATTAAGTGATCTTTGTTTTCATTTAGTGCTTCAAGAATATAATTGTTAATTTTGGCTTTAATTTATAATCTTTTTAAAATGCTTTTAATAATTTTCCAGTAACAACATAAATGAAAAGCATTTATTCCTTAAGCACACATTTTACTTGCATACATCCTTGGTAGTAGGCATGTCATTAAAGTAACAAATTAATATAAAAGTTGCGATATTATTAGGGAATGATAATATGGTAGCAAGAAATGTTAAGTTAATTCTTACGTTATATGATGAATATTTGTGATTTTAAGAAATGATGAATAAGGCAAACAAAACATTTTAAAGAACAGAAAATCAAACAGAATGATGCATTAATATTTCTGGATGATTAATGCAGTAAAGATTAAATGAATAATTTCATGCGCGAAATCATTTGATATGCGAAATTTTGTATCTTAATGATTGTTTCTTTTCAAGACATTTGAATTTTCCTCTTTTTAATAATATTAATAGTTAAAATCTCTGTGTTTTCTATGCAAGATTTTGCATTACTAGAAGACTTATGATTACAATTGCTAAGAAATTTTATTCCATTTTCCATTGTTGTTCATATCATCGAAAAAATTATCAATAAAAATAATCGAATAATGTTTATCGACAAAAATAATTGAATAAAATTAACGTTGACGACGCCGTCTCACAATCTATTTCACAACATTGATATCGTAATTACATTTTAAATTTCAAGCCAATTATCCTGATGAAATTTCATAATAATTTTAACGATATTATGTCGAGCGATTATTAATATTAATCAAGTGCGATAATAACTTCATTAATGCCAAGAATCCATCAGTTACTTTATTGAGATACTGATGAAATTATTATTGCAATAAGTAGTTTGTTAAATCGCCATTCCATACCTTGCTGTTATTCTAGAGACAGATGGAAGAACATCTTTCGATAGCGATAAAATAAAATTATAGCATTTATTTTCTAACTAAATTTGAGTTTTTATGTTCAATTTATATTAAAGTTCGAACAATATCTTCAAAATAAGAAACATAGGACTCAATTCACATTTTTCGTCACATACCTAAGAGTGAGGAATAAATATATTCTTAGCTTGTTCCAAACTTCCATGGATATATCGTGTAGCGTATTTTTACCGCATTAATACCAACTTCGTCGCTTTGTCGAGACTGTTAAAAAAATAACCGCATGCAGTAGTGTTCTTATGTTAAACAGGGAAATACGTGATACCTTAACTTGATTATCTCTTTAACACCGAAAATAAATTATCATTTTCAGCGAAATGAATGACACCTTTTATCATGACAACAACAATTATTTCAATAGCTCTGGTAGTTCGAACATTTCTACATGTGCTGGCTTGGGTCTGTTATGTCGTAAGTTTATAACTACAATTCAAATTCGTTACCTCTGATGAATTCTTGAACATAGTATTCCAGAATTCAAAAGTATATGATTTTATTCGAACTCTGTCAAGTATACATAATTTAAGGATGGAAATGTTTGGGATGATCATCCATTTAACGACAATAAGTTAATATTTTTAAATCTAAGAATCGAATCCAATCTTACGTTTGTTTTTAAGAAGTAAATTTGACATTGTGCTACAACTCACATTCTGAGATCATAAAACAACATATGATAACAGAAAGATTTTTTTGCGAATTACAGTATATTTTTTTAGCAAGCTTATATGCTGCGAACCGTATAATATTTTATGTTGCGACGATTGGTAACCTATTCGTTATTCCATTCATATTATATTTAACACTTGTAAAAGTGAAGGATGGATTTTTCAAATATTTCACACTAAATTTACTGGCTATTTGTATCGCATCGGCTATTGCTGCGCTCGCAGTCGATATCATTGATATTATCAGCCTCTTCGTCAGAAAAAATAAAAGTTATCAATAAATTTTGCAAAATTTCGAATAAACATTCTTACTGTAATTATTCTTCACAAAATTGTTTTATAATATCTAAATAATAATTTCTCAATAAAACCGATATTTTGATAAATATTTTTTAGAATTTTTAGTGCAGTGCAATAATTTTTAATTGTTTAAAAAAATCGCTGTGTTTTTAGTGATAATATTCAACGATGGGCACGGCTATACATGCGCCTTGGAGCTATTTGGTTTCATGCCTTAATGCTTTATGCAGTTATAGTTTCTTACTTGCCCTACGTGAAACCTATTTTCTATATTAGGAAATTTGTGAACAAGTGAGTTTATTTTATTATTTTTCAAATCTCCTGTTTACATTTATTTGAAATTTCATAAATTTGAAATATATTTGTTAACGTTATGAACAGTTTTTAATTTTTTGTTGATACAACTTCAATATTTAAGTTGGATGTAAATTAATCTTACCCAATTTGAACATGAATGTTCATTAGTTTTTTATATTCCTGCATTCTTTCCTGAGCTATTATTTTCAGAAACCAGACACCATACTACGTCTTGCTCCATATTTCGATATTTCTTTGGAATACTTTTATACTCGTAATGTTTAAAAAACGGAAAATCTTGTACCTTATTTCCTAACTAATATCACATTGTTTGTTGTACTGTTCATTGCTGCTCTGAGGGTAAAGTTTTTCAAAATTTTAAACCTGATAAATTTTTGATCATCTATAATATAGTCAATCATTCCAATATTAATCAGGATAGAACATATGACGATATGTTTTCCTGGTAAATAAACTGAGAAAGAAGTTTCATCTAATGTTTTAAGGTCATATACTTCTTCTGACACTTGTCTTGAATTAATAATTGTGTTAAAAGATAGCTTTAAAGTAAATCACTTGCTGTTATAGGGATCGATTAAAATAAGAAAATACAAGCCGATTGGAACTAATTCTATCCGGGTTGCAAAATTACAACAAAAACGTTTATATTCGTTTCTCTTATATTCTTATTCTATTGAAGTCATGACTTTGCCAATGTTTGGTAAGTTCTCCTTATTTGATCATTTTAGTATCATTTCGAGTTAGTCAGTGGAAAACCTGTCACAACTACTTTAATGCTTTACTGTATCTATTAAAAGTTATGGCATAATTTTCCTTGAATAGTCAAGCTGAAAGTAAAGATATGAGATCAGCATTCTTAAACTAATATTTCGAAACAGAAAGCTAGGGTCATAAAATTAAGCATGTCTTAGCTCTATTAAGACGAGATTTAAAAAATAGATAAATCAAATCGAAATATTGATGTTATTAATAGAAACATTTTTAGTTAACTCATGTGCACATATTTTTGTATGGTTACTGGTTGTGAATACGAAGATGAAACAAATACTTTTAAAAATATGATGAGTTCGACAATTTATTTTCTTTATCAGGTAAACAATTAAAAATTACTTACTTATTCCGTCATAGATTTAACTTTTACTATTCGCTGTGTGAATTTCCCTTAATGAAATTTTCACTGTTATTTAATTTCAGATGCGAATAATCATCGTTGTTTTCATTACGATCGTTGCATTTGAACCGTATCGCCATGCAACTTTTTCGTTGCTCCTCAAAGAGAGCTTACAAATAACAAATCAATTCAAATGCTAGAAACAAAAACAAATTATGAGAAAAACGAAACAGAAGATAAATCAATTCAAGTGCTAGAAATAAAAACAAATTATGAAAAAACGAATAAATTTATCATGCATAATTATTTTTGTGAAAATAAAGAGATCAATTAGAATCTTTGGTATTTATAATATATTTAATTATTTTTCTTTTACATTTTAAACTCGTTTATTTGTTATTTGAATAAATGAAATAAGCATTATATGTGTAAATTGCAAAGATTCTAACTTAAACATTGCATATTGTAGCTCCAGATTTTTATGTGCAAGTTTGGCAACAGACACATACATCAGTATTCCTATGTAAAGTAGAAGATTATGTGATGCCTTAAATTAACCATTTTTTTGACAATTGAAAATAAATTATAGTCTTTCTATTCTTATTTCTTGCATCAAATTATTGTGGATATCATCCTAAGATTTATTAAAATGAATTCATTTGTCTATCTATGATTAATAAAGTCGGCGTTCATTTTCATACGTAAAACGCGTTCATTTCTTATATGATTTTCCATATAAATACTACGATGAACTCTTGGCTTATTTATTAACACTACTTCTTTTTCGTATGATATTTCACTTTCTACATTTCAGGGAAAATATGTTCCCTTTGAGTTTTTCTCTAAAACTCGTTAAATATTCATTTTCTAGATCTCCCAAATATATCTAAGACTTTAAGAGCATTTGATAAATATTTAACAATTTTTTGATATTGTTTAGTTTATGAGGAATATATCCTTCTTGGATATCATTATCGGCAATCGATACCATCAAAGAAACATAAAAGAAGATAAAATAAATCGGAGGATGATTACATCATTATTAAAATTTACGTTGGCGGTCGGTAATAAATTCTCTTCTATTTTCATCACTATTAGTTCTTTTTTCCATGACAGCTTTCTCCTAATAGCTCTTCTCATTGTTAGTTTTTTCATAGATACAAATTGAGTTCATGAATTTCAAATCTTTGGACGGAAGTTAAAGAACATTTCTTTTAACGATCGACGATTTGTGCATTCTCAAGAAATACAGACAGATTTTCGATGGAGGTATATATCAAGTGCATTCAAGGTATTGCTCAAATAGCAGTCTTTACAGGAGTCAGAAATTTCACTAAAATGGTCCTTCCAACATCATTATTCCTAATAGAATGATTGCATATACTTGATTAGAGAACAGTTTACTATGCCATATTATTTAACGCACCTTATATTATTACCTTATTCGTGGATGCTGTGAGATTAAATTTAATAAATTTTTATTCATTGACTTTAAGCTGACATCAATACTGATATAGCATGAATATGATTTGCTAAAAAATAATCTGAAAACACAGGGAGGTCGGTCTCATTGGAAATATTATCAAATTTTCATCTCCCAAAACTGACATATTGAAGTTGTAAATTGTCTGAACGATCAAATCTTTAAATCACTTAATTATTTTTACAGGCATCTGTTGAAATTTAAAAATACAAATAGCCGGATGAATGCTATTCTTGTTGGGAAAATAGGACAAAATGGTTATTTTCATCTGTTTTTACAGTTATTCTATTGGATTCATTGCTTTGCCCCGCTATGGTGAATCTTATAACAGTTTAGATAGATTATTGTATAATTGATGGTAATGTATTATTGTACGTTAAATGAATTCAAGGACGTTCCACAGAGCAATCAAAATTAAAATTAAAAAATTAGCCTAATTTGTTGGTTATTGATTCATAAATTTTTGTAGTCGCCTCATTTATATCAGCAATTTGCGCTTGTTATTAATGTCAAATTTAAACCAATACGGCTTTATACGAACAATAGATCATATTTCCTATGAGGTAGAATTTCTAAATCTATTTCATGAGGTTTTCTATTCATTTTATTTACTTCAAGAATATTTTTATTCCATTATATTTTTCACTTGCTATTTTTCTAAGTAACATTTTTGCTCTTGAATCATACCATCATACAATTATTTTAATGTTCCGAAAACAAAAATCATCGACTACAAAAGTTCGGCCAATAAATGCTATAAATCTCGCCAATATTAATATGCTATAACGCTAATTGTCCAAAAATAACGACACTGTATTAAAAATGGAAAAGTATTAGTGGCTGAACTATTTTTTGATTTAATCATATTGTTTTTTTTTTTGTTTCTGATCAATAAGTGAAATAGGTGCATAAAATGATATTCCATGCTATGTTTTACATTATTTAATGCTAAATATTTTTATTTTATGGGAAAACTCTGAGATGGATGTTGAAAAATGTAATAGTTTAAAAATTTTTTCCACTGATATACTTTTAATAATGAATTCGAATTTGTGTTCATTGTATCATAGCTGAAAACATTTGGTTCTATATATTATCTCCATCTATTTGCTATACGTTAAATTAGTTCAAGTCAATGATTTCATTAAAAATAATTTTTATTCAATTTTAACATACGAATTAGTAGAATATAAAAAAGCCAAAGATCGCTAGCAATATTTCATCATCTGACGACTTTAATTATATTTCAAACAATTTTGGACAGAAACGTATACATTATCACAGTACAAAAATAAATTAAAATAAAAGTTCTATTAAGCAATCTTTTTCCATTTAGTGCTTCAACGAGAAACAATTGTAGAAATAGCTTTAATTTATGATCTTTTCAAAATGATTTCAATAATTTCCCATTAGCGAAATAAATGAAAAGGCATTTCCATTCCTTAACTACACATTTTATTTGCATGCTTGGGCACAGATATGTTGTCAAGGTAACAAATTAGTGTAAAAGTTGCGGTGTTATTAGGAAATGATGATATGAAACAAGAAATGCTAAGTAGATTGAATGTTATGCAGTGAATATTTGTGATTTAAAAAATGACGAATTTAAAAACAAGCATTACAGAAGAACAAAAAGCAGATAAAATGACGCATCGATATTAAAGGATGATTACTGTAGAAAAAATTAAATGAATAATTTCATATGTGAAAATTATTTGATTATGTAAAATTTTGTATTTTAATAATCATCTGTTTTCAAGATACTTCGAACTTTCTTCTTTTTAACAATAGTATTGCTATTCATATTACTAAAATCTCTGAGTTTTCTGTGCAAGATTTTGCATAATCAGCGTCTTGAGGCAGACTTATGGTTACAACTGTTGAGAAATTTCATTTCATTTTCTAATGTTGCTCATATCATCATGAAAAATTATGCATAAAAATAATCAATTAATACTAATTGCAGTTAATGATGAGATCTCATAACCTTATTCACAAATTTTCATATATCAGCTACATTTTTAAGTTTCATGGCATTTCATCCTAACGAGATTTCATAATAATTTTAGCAGTATTATTCGAGCGATTATTAATACTTATGAGATACGATAATAACCTCAATAATGTCTGAATAGGAAACCACCAATTTCTTTATTGAGACATTATTGAGATTATTATTGCAATAAGTAATTCTGTTACACCATGGAGAGATGGAACAACATCTTTCGATAGCGATGAAATATGGTTATGGTATTTATTTTCTAAGTTCGAATTTTTTGTATCCGATTTATATTGATGTTTGAGCAATACATTGGAAATAAAAACAGAGGATTCAAATTCCCATTTTTTGTTAGATACCTATCGTTAGAGTTGAGAGCAAATAAGTTTGTTTCAAATTTCCATGGATACATCTCAATAATTTATGAATTAACTATGATTCCTATATCGCTTTGCTTACTGGGTATGGTCGTCAAGTTAAAAAGTCAAAGAGGTTAATGCTTGTTGTTATCTAATTTTTATACTTTATTTTTGGGTATACCTTATTTGTTTTTGTATAGTCATGTATTTTTTTATGAATTTTGTTCATTATGATTTTTTTTCTTATGAACTTATTTTTTTATTGAGTTTATGTTTTTTAGTTAAATTTCTATTTATTTTTTTCATGTTTAGTTGCCTAAGGTTCATGTTGAGGCACAAACTAGTTCTAGCATGATTTTTGCAAGTATTATGTTGAAATTAGGCGGTGCTAGAGCATATCGTATCAGTAAATCTTTGAACTATTGTGATTTTGAGTTTTTAATTTTTTTCTTTAATTAGTATGGTTTTTGTTCTTTTATTTGTGTGGTTCAAAGTGATTGTAAGTCTTTAGCAGCTTATTCTTCTATTTGTCATATAGGTTTTGTATTGTTATCTGAATTGAGTATAGTATATTATGGTAAATCTATAGCTCTGGTTATAATATTATCTCATGGCTATACTCCCGTTTTATTTTATTGGCAGCGTAAATTAATCGGATTTATTGATACCAAATTCGTTGATTCGTCGAAATTGTCAGAAAAATTGATGCATGCATTAGGGTTCTTATGTTAAGTAGAAATACCTTAACTTGATTATCTCTTTAACGCCGAGAATAAATTATCATTTTCAGCGAAATGAATGACACCTTTTATCATAACAACAACAATTATTTCAATAGCTCTAGTAGTTCAAACATTTCTACATGTGCTGGCTTCGGTCTGTTATGTCGTAAGTTTATAACCACAATTCAAATTCGTTATCTCTGATGAATTCTTGAACAGAGTATTCCAAAATTCAAAAGTTTATGATTTTATTCGAACTCTGTCAAGTAGACGAAAACATTTAGAATGATCATCCATATAACGACAATAAGTTAATATTTTTAAATCTAAGAATCGAATCCAATCTTACGTTTGTTTTTAAGAAGTAAATTTGACATTGTGCTACAACTCACATTCTGAGATCATAAAACAACTGTGATAACAGAAAGATTTTATCGCAATTTATATTTTTTTAGCAAGTTTGTATACTGCAAAGTATATAATATTTTATGTTTCGACGATTGGTAACCTGTTCGTTATTCCATTCATATTATATTTAACACTTGTAAAAGTGAAGGATGGATTTTTCAAATATTTCACATTGAATTTATTGGTTCCTTGTACCACATCGGCTATTGCTGCGCTCACAGTCAATGTAATTGATACTATCAATCTCTTCGATAGCGTCAGAAATAATAAAAGTTATCAGTAAATTTTGAACAATTTCACATTCGTACTGTATTCACTCTTTATGAAATTGTTTTATAATTTTGCATTCTTTACCAATTTTATTATAAACTATCTAAATAAATAATTTCTCAATAAAACGATATTTTGATAAATATTCTTTAGAATTTTGATGTAGTGCAATAATTTTGAATTGCTTAAAAAATCGTCGTGTTTTTTAGAGATAATATTCAACGATGGGCACGGCTATACATGCGCCTTGGAGCTATTTGGTTTCATGCCTTAATGCTTTATGCAGTTATAGTTTCTTACTTGCCCTACGTGAAACCTATTTTCTATATTAGGAAATTTGTGAACAAGTGAGTTTATTTTATTATTTTTCAAATCTTCTGTTTATATCTATTTAAAATTCATGACTTCGAAATATATTTGTTGACATTATGAACAGTTTTAAAATCTTTCGTTGAGTTTCAATATTTATGCCAGTTTATTTATGTTGAATGCAAAATTATCTAGCTGCAATTTCTACAGACATTTTTTTCTATATTCCTACATATCTTTTGGATTCAATGAAACTAATTTTTTTTCAGAAATCAGGCATCATATTATGTCTTGCTACATATTTCGACATTTCTTTGGGGTAGTTTTATGATCTTATTGGATACGCAGTCCAAAAATTTTTGCCTTACTATCTGACTCATATCACGTTGTTTATTGCACTGTTCATCGCAGCCCTAATGGTAAAGTTTTTGGAAATTTGAAACTTGGCAAATTCTTGATCATCTCATCTATACTACTGTCAAACTGGTGTTAATCAGAATGGTGTTAATCAGAATAATACAGCGTTAAAACGTAAGACATGATTTTCCTAGTAAATAAGCTGAGAAATTCATTAGATCGTTGTACCATTTCACTTAAATTTTCACAAATCATATATTTCTTCTGGCATTTGAAATGAATTAAAAGTGTTTAAATGAAATTACTTGCTGTTATAGGGATCGATTAAAATAAGAAAATATAAGCCGCTTGGAACTAATTCTATCCGAGTTGCAAAATTACAGCAAAAACATTTATATTCGTTTCTCTTATATTCTTATTCTGTTGAAGTCATGACTTTGCCAATGTTTAGTAAGTTTTCTTTGTTGTGTCTTCTCTCTCTTGTAACCTCAAGAGGATCTGTGATAGTTTTTACAATAGTTTGGGAGAATGAATCCGTTCTATGGGAATATCAGTGTGATATTAACTGAATGAAAAGATGAGAACGGATAGTATATCAATAACGTAGGCGTAGGATATCATATAGTGATGAAAAAGTAGCTACATAAGCAAAGCTAATTTACATATTCCATTTTAATATTGAAAACAAACTTAGAGTTACCAGATGTCGAAGACATTGGTTTGCAGGTGCTTGAAAACATGTATAATTTGTGTTGGAGAAACTTATGTATGTATTAGAATTGGATAAATGATAAGACAGGAAAGATTTTTAAATACAAATGGCTTATTACTTGAATAAAATTATTTTATAAAATTATCTCGGTTTTTTCCTCTCGGCATCCATCATTTTATCATTTTAATATCATGTGAGGTCAGTTAACGGCAGAGGAAACTTATCACAACACTAGTGCGTTTTGCTGTATCTATTAAAAGTTACTTCATAAATTCCTTGAATTATCAAGCTAAAATGTAAAAATACGATATCAACACTCTTTCAAATATGTCGAAGCAGAAATCGCAGCTCATAAAATTAAACCTTTCTCAGCCGTATTAAGACAAGATTCTAAAAAATAAAGCTATCAAAATTTTTATATCAAAATCGAAATATTGATATACTAATACAAACATATTTTAGTTAATTCGTGTGCACGTATTTTGTGTATGGTTATTGGTTGCGAATACGAAGATGAAACAAGCAGTTTTAAAAATGTGATCAATTCAATAATTTATTTTCTTTATCAGGTAAACAATTAAAAAATTACTCATTCTGTTACAGAGATTATCTTTTGCTATTCGCTGTGTAAATTTCTCTTAATGAAATTTCTCTTAATGAGAATTTCTCTTAAAGAAATGAAAATTTAATTATTTATTCACTGTTATTTAATTTCAGATGCGAATAATCATCGTTGTTTTCATTACGATCCTTGCATTTGAACCGTATCGCCACGCACCTTTTTCGTTTTTTCTCAAAAAGAGGTTGCAAAAGACAAGTCAATTCAAACATTAAAAATAAAAAGAAATGAAAAAGGCGAATAAATTTATCACGCATAATAATTTTTTTGTGAAGAGATGAATTAGAACCTTTGGTATTTATTATATATTTAATGACTTTTCTCATAAAATTGATTGTCATTTTTAATTATTTACGCTCGTTTTTACGTGAATAAGTCAAATAAATATCATGTGTTGCAATGATTTTAACCTAACTTTGTGTAATGCAATTCCAGATTTTTATGGGCAGACTCAGAGTTCAAAATATTATGAAGAATATATTTGATCGTTAACGATAATTCGAGTTATTTGATCATTTATTTATTTTTTCCATATGATTCAGCTCTGTAAAGTTCTGATTATTGGTAAATGCAAAATTTGTAATTAATGAAAAGAATCTAATGATTAATAATTATAAAGTAATGTTTAATATAAAAAAATTGAGTGACGTCGAAAGTAGAAACAATTTATAAAAAACTGAATGTCAAATATAAAATATACATATAGTAAAAGATACGACGATTAAAAATTTTGCAAATATTCAACCATTCATTTGTTCATTATCATCTTCTTTTTCAATGATTCGTTTTAATTATATCTCTCAAAAAGAAAAAGTGGATCAGAAGCAATGAATAAGGCAAATATTGCGCAATATGTTCTGAAATTCATAGAAAGCAGTTGCATTACAATGAAATTATTCTTTACAAAATGTATTTCAATCTGTTTTCTTTAAACTTAAATTTTTTGTTTTAAAATACAAACAAAGTTTTATATCAAATTAGAGATAACCTAACCAATAATGATACTATTATTTATGATATATTTTTTTCATGTGAATCATATTTTTGTCATTACTAGAAATGCTTTAAAAACATTTCATAATTCAGGTAGTATTAATTTAATTAGGGTACAGTTCAGTTATTTTTTCAGTTTTACTCTAAAAAATATGAATAACTCAGGAAAGTTAAATATTCATTCATGATTGAAATGATGAATTATGCCAATTTACAATGATAGAAGAATTGAGCGGTTACACTGATTAGTTTGATTATCTAGTTTTAAATAATTGAATGTTTCAACCTACAATTACAATTACTGTGGCTTAAAGTAAAATTTTGTCCTGCGTTACTAGAAAGTATGTATCTTATGATATAAATATGATTAACTAATCAAAAAATTTTTATAATAGAAATCTGTAATATCTATCAACAAATGAATTATTTAATTCAAATCTTAATGCGAACTCTCTGTTCCTTCATTTTTCGTTCAACTGATAAAGTTTATGTGCATTAAAATATTGAAATCTATGTTAATAATCCGGAATATTGTAATGATTAAAGTTTCTTCCATATTGAAATATTGTCCATCTCTTATCTTTTGCTTTGATAATCAAATTCTTCGTATAATCAATGCGTTATAAGCTAACATGCCTACTACAAAGATCAAGGATCACGGAGATAAAAAGAACTTCCTACAGTTAACATGTGCCATGTTTCAAGCAGTGATTACACAATTAAGCAATAGCAGCAATCATTCAATTCATTCGGTAACCAATTTCTTCAATCCATTCCAAACTCGTACCTATACGAAAATCATCTCTACTACAATCAATCGATCAACTTCAATCATGATATTATGATACTTTATTTTATCTTATATTTTTTAGAAAGAAGGGAATAAATTTCTTCCTCAAATAATAAATTCTTCCTTTCCAAAATTCATCTGTATCACAACACAGAAAACTTTTCTTGCACGTATTTCAGTGCTGCAAATCGGGATAATACCTACTAGGTTTAATGATTAATATTGAACAGGCAAAAAAAAAAAACGGATCTGATGTCTCCAGATTAATAGTAATAAAAAGATAAATGTATCAACAATACGACACAAAAGAAGGATCATCAAGCAAAAAATCACTTTTTTTCTAGTATTCATTAATAATTTTGAATTAATCACCAGAAATTGATTAAATTTAGAATCACGATCCCGCAAAAGAAGAAGAAGAGAAATATGCGAACGTTGTCAGCGAAACAATTTTTACAAAATTAATAAATAACGACAAAGAATTTTTGCAACTCTAAACAGATATAAGAATGATTTTGATCTAATTCTTCAACAACTAAACAAAAATGTATATTTTATATATATATGATTGAACAGAAACATGTATGAACACAAAAATAATGTAGCACAATTATTCTGCAACTGTATGAGCTATGGTCTTTTCTATTGTAGAAAGTACAGTTTGTCAAGAATTATAGTATTTCACAAAAAGTACAATATAATTTAATTTAATAATAGAGTTACCTGCCTAACCGGCGGATAAGGCAACATAATATTATAATTAGGTGGCATATAATTATACTGTACATGGCACAGAAGCACCATATCCATTCGATTACATATTTTTCTTGATGAGTTAAATCACCCGATGCAGTTGCGATCGCCGTTGCGGTACCTCGCATTTTCTGAACATACATTATATATATATATGCTTGTGTGAAACATGTCAGAGGTTTAGGTAAAATTTTAGATTTGTCGGTTTCTTCCATAGTTTTACAAGCTAAATATGTTATATATTAGCATTACTTAAATTTTTCCATTATTTTAAATCAAACAATTATAATCTGTATATTTTTTTATCTTTTCAAGAAGTTGCTTATATAATATATTATAAATATAATTTCAAAAATATTGGCATACATATAATTATCATAGGATATATTTCACTAATTAAAAGTACAATTGAAAAAGAAATAACTAATAGATCACTTCTTTCTACTTGTAATAAATGTATGCAAGCCAACGAAAAGAAATTTCGCAAGTCGAAATTTATTACCTCCAAATAAAAGTGAAATTAATCGGATATTTGATAATGAAAGAAAATATCGGGCGATGTAAGAAATGATTTTAAAACTAAAAGGATTTGTTCTTATTCGTGCAAACGATTATTTAAGTATTTATTTGAAATATCTCACTATATTCTTTCATCTTTTTAATATCTTTAATCAGTCTACAAAAATTATTTCATGACTGATGTTAGTTTCTGATTCTCTTTTTTCAATAATACTGTAATATTGATGGAAATATGTATGAACATAAGAGAAACTGCCAAGAATAAATATGTAAATTAAAAATGAATTGAAGCATAAATATTATTGAAAAAAAGCGAAAATTATACTAACAAAAAGAAGTATCAATTTTTCATAAATTTAAATAATTACTAATACATGTAATGTAATAGTTCTCTTAAACTTAAACAATATCTATTTATCAGTAAGATAATATATTCTGAAAGAAAACAATTTGCAAATCAAAGGTTAAGAATAGAAGATAAATGCATGAATGGGAAAGTAGCAATCAATGTCGATTTATATCCTCACTTTTGAACTTTGACCCCGCCCACTAAAATCGAAATGCAACGCTATGCCACTGATAATAACTAAACACTGTTTTAAATAAGTATTATTCCCGCCTGCTTTAGTTCTATACAATATACAATATAAATATGATTATGCGATGAATTCTGCATAGAGTTGAAAATCAGTTTCAACAGTATCTTTTTATTTATTAAAATATCATTCGATGTGAAATTTTTGGAAGCTTTTTTCCTGACTGATATTATAAAAGTATCGACTTTTTGTTAAAATAATTTTGTAACGATTGACTTCTTTTAAAAAAGATTTTTTAAAACTTTTAGTCTCAAAAACTATCGAAATTATTTAGAATGAAGCAACATAAAATCATGAATTATATGAATAAATTTGATATTAGTAGATCACCAAATATGTTTCATTTTAAGAGATATTTCATAGTAATTAAAATTCAGTAAAGTGATTGAAATATTGTATTCAAATATAAATAGAACATTCTTGAAATACCATATGTCACAACGTTTATCAATGTAACGTTAAATTTTTTATTTCAGGTCGAATTTTATGAAATTATTATTTTCGTTTTTCTGCCATAAAATAATTCTTGACCTTCGCTGTTCAATTTTAAAATAACAGCATATATTGCTCGATTCATGATAAATCAAGAGTAGCTAAAATATTAATGGCATAATTATTTTTTTAATCAATCATTAATAATTTTTGTTTATCACTTAGCATATTTGTATGTTATATATTCTATGGAATTCTGCTTTTAAATTGACAAATCTTTAATTGTTAACACAAATTTAGGTCAAATGCCAATGATACGATGGCACATAAAAGAATACACCGTAATTCAGTCTTGATAAATTTTACAATTATCTTGTAAATGAATTATAATCGAATTGTTTATAGCTAATAATAAGGTATCAAAAAGCAAAATGCACTTACCGCCTTTTTTTTTTATCCACAACTTTTCATCAATGAAATAGCTATAATAAAATATACAAATATAGATCGCATTTACCGCCATTTTTTTTTCATCCATAAGTTTTTACCGAAGAAATAATAATGGCAATATGACAGATAAATTTGATTCGAAGTATCCAATTTTCAAAATTAATTTTCCGATTATCTTATAGCGATGAACAAATTGTTGCTTTTTCTACTTACACTTTTAATAATAACGAATATTGTATCAATTATTCAAACAAACTAACAGCTAAATTAATAAATTGAATTTTGCGTGTGGTTATAGAGCAAGAAATTATTACTTTACGCATGTTCAAAAATTTGGAATTTCGATCAGCAATTTTTTCAAAAACCTGTTATGCTGCTATTATCACGATACATTCAGGAATATGAAATTCCACTTAAATATTCATCAACGAATATCTTAAATCGTATATTTCTAGTGTTTGAATTAATTTTGTAGTGAAGAATTTTTCCTCTTTTGTATTGCAACAAGGTACACAGAGTTACAAATTCTTTATTCTTTATTTTCATTTAAGCTTCAATTGTTACCAAAAACAAAATTCAAAGACACGAATCTCAAACTTGGATAATTAAACCATAATACGATAAGTTTCATTATAAATCAAGGAACGTAGCGATTATAATCAATAATACAATTTCAATGATATTAGTAAGACAATTCAACGATAATGCCATAACTCAAAAAAAAAAAAGGTGAATAGAAAAGGACGCCGGGTATGTAATGGATCCAACCGATCTTGTCGAAGTATTGCTCTCAAATGGTTTAATATTTTGGATTCTTTTCTTTCTTTTGTAGGTGATGAACTCTGGTACGGTTGCGAATATAAGGAATAGCCTCTGTTAAAAGGCGGAGAATTATAGTTTACATCTTTCATTATATAGTAAATATACATGTACAATATGCATTCATTCATATGTAATTCAACATAAACGAATCATTGTCTTCTCTGATTTTCTAGTTCTATTCGCGATTTTAGTGATGCTCATATTATTACGGAAATCTTTTGCAATTATTTACGACAAATTGCTCTGATGTTATTCCTCTGATAATTGCTATATTATGACGTATTATGCACCGGTTGAATAAGTGAATCGTTCTATTATTCCATCAAGTTATGATACCATTTTTGTTCATTATTATTAATCTTGATATATTCCGTTAAGAAGGGTATTCATACCTTTATAAAAAAAAAAATCGAGCTACGTTATTTTCTCTCATATTAATATATCTCGTATATAAGTATATATATGCAATATATAATATAATATGTTGGAAAGGTCTTATAATATATATATATATATATATATATATATATATATGTATGTATGTATGTATATAACAGAGCACGTCAAATCGCAACACAATTACAACAGCAACGAGTAGTTTAAATGAACAAACAAATGAAAATACGAAACGAAAGAGAAATTAAAATTTTACAGAGCGCCAGTAGCAAGTAATGTAATGGATTTATTAATGTTCAATTTTTATTACTTTTACTTCTTCTCTTCTTTCCTATCTATCTTTCTTGTATTAAGACGGACATTATCAATCTGTTGTGAAGATGTCGAATGGCAATTGGTTGATTAGTGATGTAAGACATCTTATTTCCTTTAGAGATTTCTAGATCTGAAAACCCAACTTAGAAATACTTCTCACTTCCCGAATGTCCCTGAGATCGTAAGGAAAACTAGAAAATCAAAGAATTCCTTTGTGTAGGGATTTCACATAAATGAGTTTATATTATATGTGCCTATATACCGTATAATGTAAGATGTAAGATAAAATATTAGTCCGCCCTTGTCTGTGAGCTTTATTTCCCACACGCTAACAAAGCATCATTCCTCACACTCCACCCCACGAAAGTAGAGGGTCCGGATCATTAAACCCATTATATAGGGCGTGCCATTCGACAGGATCGGTTGGATGCACGTTTTTTAGTTTCCTTTTTTTCTTGAATGATATCTTCATTAAACTTGTCTTACTGATATCATTAAAATTGAATGATTGATTGTAATTGCTGCGTTCATTGATGTATTATTAAGTTTACCGTAACAAGGTTTAATTACTGAAGTTTGAGGTTCATTCCAAGTGCGAGAAAAAGAAATTGAAGAAATCTATGGATATTAAGGAGAAAAAATCATCCACGTCAAAGGGGAGCTTTCCTTCTGTACACTCATATTTCTTTTTTTTTTTCATCTTAACTTTCAAGTTTTGTTATAAGCTGACTCGAATTGACGTATCCTTAGGTCACTGTTTCGAATCCGGCTGGCTAGAATAAATTTGTCGCCGATCTTCTTTAACCGTAACAAAAATTGACGGTTGTTCCTGCTTTTTAATGACTTCACTTCAAATTTGAGTAATTAAACATCTACCATATTAAATTTGATAATACATCAATGAATATAATATTCACAAGATCTATAATAGAAATTCAATGATATCAAGCAGATAATTTTAATGACGACAACATAACTAAAAAGATTTAAAAAACGCTCGATAATGATATCCTATCTATCTTTCTTGTATTATTTGTCGTTTTTTTTTTAAATAGTTCCTTATCGTTTATTATTTGATTGAAAATATTTCGTAGAAACGAAATTTATGTTGTATTCTGCAGTCTTGATTAGCTTCGTCAGTTTAATGATAATGATAGTAAGTAAAATGATTGAAATAAACGATTATTGAAAATGAAATTTAATTATGGATGGTTACTTTCTGATCTGTTATAATGCATGCTCACATTGCTTTTCATTTTTCGGTTGAAATTATATTGTGTATAAAACGGTTATATTATATTTCCCCAATAATGTCGCAAAAAGAAGGAAGAATATAATAAAAAGAATAAAGAACATGAAAAATCCAATATAATTGTATTCTAGTACTTCGATATTTTCAATTAAATTTTATATAAATTAATTTGTACTACCTCTTATATAAATTGATTTGTACTACTTCTTTTCTCTCACCATTATTTTAATGAGAAATTGCTGATTTTTGTATGCTTATCACTTTATTATAATGAAATCATTCCGTTTAAACACTATTTCCATCGTCAAAAAGTAGTGTATTTTTAATTCTTTAGAGGAAAAAATCTTAGAAAAATACATTAGGATAAATATTGGGTTGAAAAACACTGATTTTCTTCCAATTAACGTTGTCCACCGAGAAAAAAACAAAATATGGAATTTATCTCTTATATACTTGCTCAGAAACTAGGTTTATTGATAAAATTTTTGACAATTCATTCGGATTATCAGGAAATCTGAAGCAAGCTAACGTAAAGAAAACTGAAACGAAGGAAAACAAATTTCGGTTCTTATTTCAAAACTAATCATCAACCTAATCATTCTAATTTGAAATTAAAATTTCTTACTAATTAAAGTAATTGATAAAAGTCCTTACTGCATAAGAGAGATCTTTGAACAGCCATGTCATCTCTTTCCGAACATCGTCATAAATCCGAATCACATATTTCGTTTAGAATTTTGTTCAACTTTATTCCATATGCAGCTCGTCACTAAAATCGAGAGAACAAGAGAATTAATAATTCCTCTGTTCTTGACTATTATTGCTGGGCATATATCGCGTGTGCGGATTTACTGTTTAATGTAATCTAAAATTGTCCGCCTAGTTATATATATCATAATAAGACTTACCTTCCCGCCTAGTTATATATATTATAAGAAGACTTACCTTTCCAACATATTATATTATATATTGCATATATATACTTATATACGAGATATATTAATATGAGAGAAAATAACGTAGCTCGATTTTTTTTTTTATAAAGGTATGAATATCCTTCTTAACGGAATATATCAAGATTAATAATAATGAACAAAAATGGTATCATAACTTGATGGAATAATAGAACGATTCACTTATTCAACCGGTGCATAATACGTCATAATATAGCAATTATCAGAGGAATAACATCAGAGCAATTTGTCGTAAATAATTGCAAAAGATTTCCGTAATAATATGAGCATCACTAAAATCGCGAATAGAACTAGAAAATCAGAGAAGACAATGATTCGTTTTTGTTGAATTACATATGAATGAATACATATTGTACATGTATATTTACTATATAATGAAAGATGTAAACTATAATTCTCCGCCTTTTAACAGAGGCTATTCCTTATATTCGCAACCGTACCAGAGTTCATCACCTACAAAAGAAAGAAAAGAATCCAAAATATTAAACCATTTGAGAGCAATACTTCGACAAGATCGGTTGGATCCATCACATACCCGGCGTCCTTTTCTATTCACCTTTTTTTTTTTTTGAGTTATGGCATTATCGTTGAATTGTCTTACTAATATCATTGAAATTGTATTATTGATTATAATCGCTACGTTCCTTGATTTATAATGAAACTTATCGTATTATGGTTTAATTATCCAAGTTTGAGATTCGTGTCTTTGAATTTTGTTTTTGGTAACAATTGAAGCTTAAATGAAAATAAAGAATAAAGAATTTGTAACTCTGTGTACCTTGTTGCAATACAAAAGAGGAAAAATTCTTCACTACAAAATTAATTCAAACACTAGAAATATACGATTTAAGATATTCGTTGATGAATATTTAAGTGGAATTTCATATTCCTGAATGTATCGTGATAATAGCAGCATAACAGGTTTTTGAAAAAATTGCTGATCGAAATTCCAAATTTTTGAACATGCGTAAAGTAATAATTTCTTGCTCTATAACCACACGCAAAATTCAATTTATTAATTTAGCTGTTAGTTTGTTTGAATAATTGATACAATATTCGTTATTATTAAAAGTGTAAGTAGAAAAAGCAACAATTTGTTCATCGCTATAAGATAATCGGAAAATTAATTTTGAAAATTGGATACTTCGAATCAAATTTATCTGTCATATTGCCATTATTATTTCTTCGGTAAAAACTTATGGATGAAAAAAAAATGGCGGTAAATGCGATCTATATTTGTATATTTTATTATAGCTATTTCATTGATGAAAAGTTGTGGATAAAAAAAAAAGGCGGTAAGTGCATTTTGCTTTTTGATACCTTATTATTAGCTATAAACAATTCGATTATAATTCATTTACAAGATAATTGTAAAATTTATCAAGACTGAATTACGGTGTATTCTTTTATGTGCCATCGTATCATTGGCATTTGACCTAAATTTGTGTTAACAATTAAAGATTTGTCAATTTAAAAGCAGAATCTAATATATTTCAGATCAAAAAAGATTTAATAAAAACACAAATGACAAATCAAGAAATTTAGTAAATTATCCATTGATCGAGAATATTTACTATTATAGTAATTGATACATTATAATCATAATATTTATTGTTCCTAACAAGAATCATCTAAAAAATTGCCACTGTAATTTCTTTTCTCATATAAATACTATAAAATAAATAATATATATACAATCTGCTCTTCATATTTAATTCATTCCACAATTTGATTTCACTGAAAGAGTAAGTTACTAATATTCAAATGACATATTAAGAATTGCTGAACCATTCATAGTTTAATTGACGGAATGTTACTGATTAAACTAAAGATGTGAAATGTCAAATTTGAAGAAATAGTTCATTTAGAGATTTGGAGAGAGGAAAACAGAATATTCTGCTATCTAAATTACCTTTATAAAAGATTCAATAAATGTAAAAAAATAGATAATTTTCAAAAACGACCAAAGTTTTTGTAAAGGAAGATTCTTTAAATGGCAAATATGTTATAGTGAGATTGATGGTTGCAAAAATTTTGAAACTTACAAAACTCCAATCTAATATGTAAATTATATTATTAAATGACGAACTTTGGAGAGAAATACGATTTTCTAAAGGAAATATTTTCTAAAAGATGAGAACTGAGCAATAATTAATAATAATAGCTATTGAATTAAATAAATTTTGATTTTCTTTTTGAAAGAAGTATTTATGCCTCTAATATTGTCATTCAATCATAATAAATAACGAAAATTTCAAGATAGTAATATTTGTACAATAAAACGCTCATTTGTTTCTGTTTAACAAATATTTCATTATTATTTATTGAGTGCTCAATACTTTAATTAAATATCACTTGTAGTATTTTAGTTACTTTTATTAAATACACATGGTGTTGTATGCAACCGAAAATGCTAACAATTAACCCTAAGCTTGGAGGAAAAAATAAGCTAAGCATAGCATTGCTAAAAGTATTGATTTAGATTTTATTCCTTGCTCCTGCTATTATAATGAAGAAACTATACTAACAAAACAGGGAGAATTGTTAAAAATAATCAAGTTAGAAGGTTATTTTCTCTGCTGATAATTATATTGACCTTTGAATGGAGATTAGAAAAAGCATATTGAAGAACATAACTTATATTTTACTTAATTACTTGTTATCTGTTGATATTTAATCTCTCTTGAACATTTTGCTATTGTCGATTGGATATCTATTTTTTGAGCCTTTGTTGATCAACATTAGGATAATTAAACCAGCAAGTACTTTTAAAACGAGAATTCTATTTCAGAATTCTTAAAAATTAAGATGGGTCATCAAAAGTTGTATTGAAATTTCATATTTCGCTTGTTTTCTGGATCATTTAAATTGGAAATAAAAATCAATATCTTGTCGCCCCAATATCCATTCTATATATTTTTCCTCCGAAAAACTGATAAATATACGATTTTCTCGAGGATGAAAAAACAAATATTTTCTCTTAATAAGCTCAAGCAACAGACAAAATGAAAGCAAAAAGAAAAACGAGGCAGTAATAAATAGGTTTATAAGAAATTTAATTGAAATTACCAAAGTCTTGGAAGACAATTCTCTTCACTACACCATTGGAGAATTGAGAAAAACAAACAATTTCTCATATTTTGTTTATAAGTTTCAATGGAATGAACGCTGTATGAAATATTGGCTTGCTATGGTTCGTTTGACAAATGATAAAACTAAACTAGTCATATCATAATATTTTAAGTGAAAAAATCCGTTGATTTATTTTTGGTTTTAAACCAGTTATTCCAGTCGAAATGCTTTTATTCAATAATTATCGAATAATATATTCAATGTATCATATTCAGCAATTATCAAAACTTCAAATAATACATTATATTATTATCAATATCCTACAATAATGATGGGAATTTCTTGTTGCATGGCCATAGTTTATATTATATGGTCATCAAGATATAGCAAATTTTTAATTAGCAATATTGAACAGAATTTTATTTTTTGGACCGTTTTAGTTTTCGACGAGTGGATTAAGATTGTTTCCACATAATTTGGTTATTTCCGAATAATTTTATGCTTTTGTTTTCTGCGTATGTAGCTTTTTTAATGATAAATTTATCCGAGTTCATTTGTAAAAGATGCTCTTGAAATTTTAAAATCCTTTTTTTTTTATATATATACAGAATATGAGAAAATTAGCAGAAGTTGTTTTGCGCATTTATGAATCATAAACCATTAAAAATGCATTGCATCGTCAAAACCACTCAATTCTCTCCATAACTTTGGGTCACCAATGAATGTTGACAATGGTAGTTGGAACAAATTTACAGTAGTCCAATGGGCTACTGAGAATGGTTCTGTTTGTCGGAGCAGCTTTTGTTTCATTTTTGCTTAGTTGTTGAAGAATTAGATCAAAATCATTCTTATATCTGTTTAGAGTTGCAAAAATTCTTTGTCGTTATTTATTAATTTTGTAAAAATTGTTTCGCTGACAACGTTCGCATATTTCTCTTCTTCTTCTTTTGCGGGATCGTAATTCTAAATTTAATCAATTTCTGGTGATTAATTCAAAATTATTAATGAATACTAGAAAAAAGTGATTTTTTGCTTGATGATCCTTCTTTGTGTCGTATTGTTGATACATTTATCTTTTTATTACTATTAATCTGGAGACATCAGATCCGTTTTTTTTTGCCTGTTCAATATTAATCATTAAACCTAGTAGGTATTATCCCGATTTGCAGCACTGAAATACGTGCAAGAAAAGTTTTCTGTGTTGTGATACAGATGAATTTTGGAAAGGAAGAATTTATTATTTGAGGAAGAAATTTATTCCCTTCTTTCTAAAAAATATAAGATAAAATAAAGTATCATAATATCATGATTGAAATTGATCGATTGATTGTAGTAGAGATGATTTTCGTATAGGTACGAGTTTGGAATGGATTGAAGAAATTGGTTACCGAATGAATTGAATGATTGCTGCTATTGCTTAATTGTGTGACCATTGCTTGAAAGTTTGTGTGGCGAAACGATTCAAACGCAAGGATCATAACAAAAACAGCTATTCGCATGTGAAAATAAATAACACTGAAAATTTCATTAAGAAAAATTCATTACAGCGAATAGTAAAAATAATCTATTACGGAATAAGTGAATAAATTCTTAACTATTCATCTGATAAAATTAGTTCCAAGCGGCTTGCATTTTTTTATTTTAATCGATCCTACAACAGCAAGTAATTTCATTTAAACACTCTTAATTCAACTTAAAATGCCAGATGAAATATATGATTTTTGAAAATTTAAATGAAACTGCTTTATCAGTTTATTTACCAGGAAAATCATATCTTATGTTTTAACACTGTGTTATTCTGATAAATACCAGCTTGATAGTAATATAGATGATCAAAAGTTTGCCAAGTTTCAAATTTTCAAAAACTTTGCCATCAGGGCAGCAATGAACTGTGCAATAAATAATTTGATATGAGTCAGAGTGTAAGGCAAAAAATTTTTGGATTACGTATCGATTAAGATCATAAAACTACCCCAAGGAAATGTTGAAATATGTAGCAAGACGTAATCAGGTGTCTGATTTCTTTAAAAAAATAGACAAATAATGGGTTTTATTGAAGTCAATAAGGTATGTAGGAATATAAAAAAAACATCTGTGGAAATTGGAGTTGGGCAATTTTACATCTAACATAAATATTGAAATTGCATTAATGAAAGATTTTAAAACTGTTCATAATGTCGACAGATATATTTCGAAGTCATGAATTTTAAATAGATATAAACAGAAGATTTGAAAAATAATGATAAACTCATTTCTCACAAATTTCCTGATCTAGAAAATAAATTTCACGTAATTCAAGTAAGAAACTATAACTGCACAAAGCACTAAAACATGAAGCCAAATAGCTCCATAAAAATCTAGGGCTACGTTATACAAGGTTAACTTAGAATCTCTACAATTTATACATATAATGCTTATTTCATTTACTCATATAGAAATAAAAGAATTTGAAATAACAAAGGAAAATAATTATATATATCAAAGGTTCTAATTGATCACTTTATTTTTCGACAAAAAAATGATTATGCATGACAAATTTATTCGTTTTATCCATAATTTTTGATTCTAGCATCCGAATTGATTTGTCATTTGCAAGCTCTCTTTGTTCT
>JAKNDB010000035.1:0-20016 GCA_024305405.1 Dirofilaria immitis
TTTAAATAATGGATTTCTTCTTACAATTTTGCTCCATGCATGAAATCAAAGATAATAGGTAGAGCTCACAACAATCTTTTCATTCAATAGGCCTATCTTCTGATATGTTACAACGCATTTCAGTTGTAATTATTCCATTATCAGAAACCGATGAAATTATTTGTTTAGCTGAATTTTCAAGAAATGAATTGCGAAAATTTCATTTATTACTGAGCAAAGAAAGTAAGGTTTTGACTAGGAAGACAAAATAGACTAAGATTTTTTTCTTATGCTCCAATGATCATTTAATATTTTTGATGTGATGAAAGCATCTCGAATATCGAAATTTCTTATGTTATGATGTACAAGTAAAGGGGTAATGTGGCTAATATTTATGATAGCATTAATGTCACAAAATGATAGCTATCAAACAACGAATAATCTCCCATCTGTCTAAATCAAAATATTACGATAGGTGTAATAAGACGATAAAAATAAAATCAATTTAACAATTAACTATTATAATATTAGAGAATAGATGCCTGTCTTTGTTGGCATTCTGATCTATTCAAATATGGGGAGAAAATCTGTTCAAACACCTTTGTGGTATATGGTAATAGTTCATTGCAATATTGATACATATATATATATACTTTTTAAATTATTTCTGTTTCTGAAATGCTATCTTCCAGAATATCAGGAAATGGCTACATAACCAACCGGAAACAATAATATGAGAAAATAATTTTTAATTAATTGCATGTGCTACAAACAACTAATC
Organism: Dirofilaria immitis; assembly: GCA_024305405.1. NCBI lineage: Eukaryota > Metazoa > Nematoda > Chromadorea > Rhabditida > Onchocercidae > Dirofilaria > Dirofilaria immitis. The sequence goes on from JAKNDB010000035.1 coordinate 761, forward strand.
TATCATGAATAAGCATACCATATTAAAACGTATATTTTTGTATAGCTTTCAGATTTTTGCGTCGCTAATTTTAAATCCCAAACAACATTTTTAAAATGAATTGAATGAATGAAAAATATTATTAATCATCATTTTCAGGAGCAATTAATTAGAAAAGTGTAATTAAATACAATAAAAATCCAGGCCTCATGAATTGATGATTTGACAAAAAATAAGCAACTGTTACTAAATTTGAAAATTATATAATACAAAGAGGAATAGCTCTTCAGTCCAATCCTTTTAGTAGTGGTCAAATCATTAAAACGATGATATTTGAATATATTAATTATTTTTGTAAATCAGTAAATGTAAGATTTTACATGCCTCGTAACTTCTTTCATTCTAAATTTTATGACTTGTATTATTAAATGGAAAGAATTTTTTCATAAGCGTAAATAAATTTTGACATTTATTCCTTAAATATACGGAAAATATTACTTGAAACTTTGTTGAAAATTTACTATAGTAATGTCTAAAAAGTTCATAAATCATTAATTTTATTATAAATTACCATTGAATAAGTTTGTCTCAACAAGAATAATTGAGTATTTTATCTATTGTATTTTCATATTGCAAGCATTATGAGTTGATAACATGTTTTCTTATGATAGGCATCATTTAGCATAGTACAATTGTGAAGTGAATTATATTTGCAGGAATTTTGTATTCTCATTATGTGCTCATTTGGTAATCCTAAATCTTCGATTGCTGTAATAATAATGTAAGTTAAAGTGATAAACATATGTTTTTTATTGTCATGATAAAGAAAGAAAAAAAAGATATTGTTATGATATAATTCATTCAATTTATTTATCTATTAATATATTCCTCTATTTTAGTGCAATATTATTATTTGCTGAAATGAATGCAATAGCAAGCTTAAAGTTACAATCGTTCAACAATAATAGAGCTCGTCGTAATGTAAGTTTTAGACTTTTAATAATATTTAATATATCATACAATATACTGTAAAAGCTTATTAAGTTTCAGCCATTGACTGCCGATACAAAGTGCTGTCCTGATATTGCTCGCAGAAGGACAAAAAGATTTATTAGATTTCAATTTTGGATTGGAAATGGTGTTCATTTATACACTACCATTGGTGCATTTACTGCAGCTGGTATAGCTGGTGCAATTGGTGCTGGTCTTGGCCTTGGTGCAGCTTTAATTGCTACTGGTATAGGAAACGTTTGGAAAGAGAAAATCGGAACATCTTCATCCCAAACTGTTCAAGGAGGTAGTGCAGTGGTTACCCTACTTTATTGCCGGCGGGTGGTAGCACATATTACTGGTATGGTGGAAATAATGGACAACACAATCACTATTATTTTTTCCGCCTTCCTATTATTATTATTATGGCTGACTAATGTGCTTTATTTTACCGTATAGATTGAAAACTTTTAAAGATTATGCGAAATTTTTTATAATATTCTATCGAAAAATTCAATAAACTATTAAACAGATTGTTCAAGGAAATTAATTTCTTAAATATATCAAAAATCTATATTATAAAAGTTATCGCATGTAATCTTCCGCAATTTCGTCGTTGATTGGAATCAGTGATGTATTATTGGTATTTTTGTTAATCCATTCGCATATATCACAAAATTCTCAATTTTCATTTCGTTTTACAATACATTTCATTCTACTTTCAGAGACAAAAAAATCACTGCTATCATTTGATTTTATGCGTAATTTTCCATACTTTTTTATATTTCATTATTAATTGTTTTCTGAACTTAATTCGTCCATTGTTGTTCTTTGCTATTTAAATGAATGCAAGCTTAAATTTACAATCATTTCAACAATAATAAGACCCATTATAATGTAACTTTTAGACATTTAGTAATATTTAATATATCATACAATATACTGTAAATTCTTATTAAATTTCAGTCATTGACTGCCGATACAAAGTGTTGTTCTGATGTTGCTCGCAGAAGAATAAAAATTATGTTGATGGTTTTAAGTGATACTTCTTGCATTTGGTGTACCTAATCTATTTAGTTCAGTTGGTACACTTGCTGCAGTTGGAGGTTTAATTGGTATTGACATTGACTTGGGTGTTGATGTAGGAAGTGCTGGAGACGGGAAAACCACATATCCTTCACATCATTTTATTAACCATTTCGATGATGGTTGCAGTTAAATTGATTCAATTGATAATGTAATATCACTGGCAAAGAGAAAGTTGAATAACCCTTATTTCACCTTGAATTCGGCTGAAATATAATATGCAAGTAATTGTCTTAATGAAAGTAAAGATATGAAAATTGAAATCAAGGTGTGAAAGAAAGCAACTGATTATTGTTTCTGCATTTGTTGTTTTCTCGAAAACTAGTAATTTTCATTGACATTAAATAAAAATTTTTTTATAATTTTTAAGCCTGAATAAAACAATTTCGATTCTCAACACGCTTTATCTTATTTGCATCATTTTTGTTTACATTAAGGAAAAGGAATTGCTTTTACTATTATAGACAGGAAGAATTGTTGCTATTATTTGACTTAATACAATTTTAATCTTGCTTGCAGCATCTTTTTGCATACTTTTTCATTTTACATTACTATTTTTTTGAATTTAATTCGTTCATTGCTTTTCTTTATTATTAACAATAACTCACATCGAGCATTAACAGATAACAAAGATAACAAAGCTATTTTGAGTTTATTGTGGGTAATCATATTCAGCTCTTAATCATTGCTAATCATTATGGACAGAAAGAAAATGATCGGTAATAATTCTCTTAATTCATTATTAGTCTGATAATCAAGCCTAAATAAACAAACAAATGTCAAAATTATTCAGGGTTTGCGGTTCGTTCATTGAGATATGATTACTTCAAAATTTAAATTAAATCAAAAATCATGATTAAAAGATGAAGTACAAATGATATGAAAAAATAATTACAATAATTGAAAGTTTGCGAACATTTTTCGAGAAAAGACCGTTGAATTTCTCTTTTTTTCAAGCGTATTTCTAAGGCTTTTTTGGCCCCTTCTTTTCGTCCTTCAATATTTCGTTATCAAAGGCATATATATTGTTTTTTATTTTTCATTTTTTTGAACTGAAATACGTTAAAAATAATCAGACGCTTTATTTTGCTCTATCACAGATATTTCAATGATATAAATTTTTTTCTATAAATTTTAAGTTGTTTTTACTTGCTTCCGTACTTTTTTTATTCATGAAATATAAAAGTTCACTCAAGAGTTGAAATAGTCATTCAGTCTGTCATTAAATGCGAGTTACATCTATTCGAAGACTGAAATAGTAACTTCAAAATAATTTATTCTTGAATTTCATCACATTTGTTTCAAATTTTGTTTAATTATTGCTATTATAACAATTTTATTTGCTTAAGCATCTGTCAGATTGCTCTTGGTTCCTGAAATCAAACACCATTATTGATAAAAATCAATTCGCTTTTCTACCAGGCTTCGTTTACCTACTAATTTATCTATTATTAATTAATTCCTATATACGAATCATAAATCAATGATACCAATGAATTTTGCGAGACTTTATCAGAATTATCCCGAAACATTTGGAAAAACTGTTCAAATTCTTCAAAATTCTTGAAAAATTATTTATCTAATTATATCATAAAGTTGTTTGTCTGCTCTTCAATTCATTTGTATAATCGAACTCAAAAAGAACGTTATATTTTTGCAAAAAACGCAGAAATAAAAAAATTCGATAAAAATTGTGGTGTATGTAAAGAAAAGAAAAATTTCCAAAACAATTTTACGGTAAGTATAGTAGAAAACGAGAATCAATTTAACATTGAATTATTACAACAGAAAAAGAAAAACAATACTTATTTATTGGTCACTATAATCCAGTCTATTATTTATGAAGAAGAGAGAGGATATGATTAACAAAGGCAATCAAACATGAGGAGCAATGCTTAGTGTGATTACGGTCAGTAAAGCCTTAGATACGATAGCAAGAGACATTATGTTTTAACTTCTGTCTCGATAAGCATATCATCTTGCTCCATAATGGAATGTTCTCTTTTGAATGATAATCAAAATTTGTTTGTTCAGTTTATAGATTTTGGTCGAGTTTTTTATAGTTCTACACTCAAAATCAGCATGAACCAATTTACTGGCAAAAAATGGGCAAACTGTTATCAATTTTGAAAATCACGCCATTCAGAAGTGAATTAGCTACTTTCATCTAATTCTTTGCTTTAACAGCGATGAAACTAACAAAATGAAATTGTCTCAGTGTATTATTTTATGATTCACTAGATGATAGATTCTACACATTCTGTAACTTCTTTCATCTTATGACTCGCCAATTTTCTTGAGAATTGGATGAAAAATTTTTGATAAATATAAGTAAATTTTCATATTATTCCTCAAGTGTGCATGAAAATGTTACCAGATAAAATTCACTTTACATTTATATGATAATATATCAAAAAAAAATATCATTGATTAGTTTTATTGTATATTCTCATTAAATGAATTTTTCCTGGTAAGAATATAATGGACATTTTTTAGCGTTTCTTAAAAACAATTAATAATATGTTGTCTTATTGTCAGCTTTGTGAGCTTTAGTATAATAGCGCAATTGTAAATTGAATTATATTCGGAATTTTCGATTGTCATTATGTGGTCATTCAGCATTCCTAAATCTTCGATTGCTCTAATAATAATGTAAGCTAAAATGATAAACAGATATTTTTACTGTTATCATAATATTCATTCACTGAATTTATCTATTAATATATTCTTATCTTTTAGTGAAATATTATTATTTGCTGAAATGAATGCAATAGCAAGTCTAAAGTTACAATCGTTCAACAATAATAGAGCTCGTCGTAATGTAAGTTTTGGACTTTTAGTAATGTTTAATATATCATAAAATATACTGTAAAAGCTTATTAAATTTCAGCCATTGACTGCCAATACAAAGTGCTGTTCTGATATTGGTCGCAGAAGAATAAAAACTTATGTTGATGGTTTTAAGTGATACCTATTGCACTTGATGTAACTAATCTCTTCGGTTCAGTTGGGACACTTGCAATTGGTGGTTTAATTGATATTGGCATTGGTTTGAGTTTACTTGTTGGTGCAGGAAGCGCTTGGAAAGGAAAAACCACATATCCTTCACATCATTTTAATAACTATCGTGGTTTTAGCACACAGCTCGGACAGGGAAAATATTAACAGTTTATATTACTTGAACCAGTCAATAATTTATTAATTAAAATGAAATAGCAAAAATAAATAAATATATTGCCAAATTTCATGTCAATTACTATGGATAGTTGAAATAATTTGATAATTAAATAATTGAAAGATAATAATTATTTTTAAATATCATTCGTCCAAGTTTATATATTTCTAAAATAATATTCTTCGTGAAATGCTTGTTAAAATTTATGCCAAAAAGGTTGAAAGCGTTTTAATAGCAGTATAAGAGTTCGAATTCTATACTAATTAAATATGCTATTTCGATGATGATTGCAATTAAATTGATTCAATTGATAATGTAATCAGTAAACAGAATAGAATGGATAGTTAAAACAATCATAGTTGAAGAACATAATTGAAGTAAAACAAAGAAACGGATGTAAAAAAGTTGCCTTTTTAAAAATTCGAGCGGAAAAATAATTGGCAAAGAGAAAGTTGAATAGCCTTATTTCACCTTGAATTCGGCTGAAATATAGTGTACAAGTAATTGTATTAATGAAAGTACAAGGTATGAAAACTGAAGTCAATTATGAAAGAAAGTAACTGATAATTGTTTCTCCATTTGTTATTTATTCGAAAACCAGTGATTGTCGCGAACACTGATTCGCGAAACTCCAACATACAATTACATAATTAAATAAATTTCTTATTGTAAATAAATAAGCAAATAGATTACTCACTGCAAATTAATGCTCATGAAACTATGAATCATCCCAGTCATATCCACATTCCTTAAAATTGTTTTTTCACACGTTTTGTTGTTATCTAGCCAATCTACATCCTTTTGTTTAAACGCTTATTTTCCCACGCTAATCCCTCTTTTAATCGTACTGTAATGTTTCCTCCATATCCCAATCCACATCTTTATGTTTAAACGCTTATTTTCCCACGCTAATCTCCCTTTTAATCTTACTGTAATGTTTCCTCCATATCCTGTATGTTTCCGGTGCTAGAATTAACCACTCCCACTTCTGGGAAGATATAAACCACGAGAGATCATCATCAAGATTATTGTTATCACTTAAGTACAATCAGTAATAAACGTTTCGGCTTCACGGTGTACGCTCAATACAGCTCCACTACACTCTACTCAATCCCCAACACTGGTGACATTTGGTCCCCTTGACGTCAGCTCACACCCAATAAATATGCGACAGTGATATTTTATTGACGTTTAATAAAAATTTATTTATCCAATCATATATTTCGTTAATTTTTTAAACATTAATAAAGGCACTCCTGTTCTCGTTACATTTTATCTTATTCACATTATTTTTATATATAAGAAAAATTGCTATTATTATTTGACAATTACCATATAGCAACATCTTTTGCATACTTTCATCTTTTTCATTATTTTTTTACTAATAATAACTCATTAAGCATTAATAGATAACATAGCTATTGTGAACTTATTTTCAGCTATTGTATTCAGTTTGAATTTTCACTAATGCATTAATCTCATTTCGATTTTTCGCTTTACATTTCTGAAAGTACACTGAGTTTCCCTATAGCAATTTAAATGTTGATTTTGAAATAAAAATTTAAGTGTTGAATATGAAATTTGAATTTTTTTGAACTGCAACATTAGCATCAACTATTTTGGACGCAAAGGACAAATGCTAACTGTAGAAAAAGGATGGAGTTTATTGGAATAATTTCCTTGGTAGGTTTGGCGTTCAGTCGATGGGAGACGAGGTGTAGTAATGTCGTCCATTAGGTTGAGTAGAATTGTTATTCTGACTTTTGCATCTTAATCATGAGTATATAATAATTTTGAATAATACGAAGTAATAGGAGTGGTTTACAGCAAATATTTTAACAGATGTTCATTAAATAACGAGAGAAGCTGTAAGGGATCTGATTACAGCGATAGTTTTTTAGGTGTAAAAGAAAGGATTTAAATTTAACTGGATAAAGGTAACAAGCAGGCGCATAAAAATACTTAAGGAATATAAAATTAGTTACATGATTTATTATATTTATTTACATTTTACACGATTTATTCTATTAATTTAGTTTAGCGGAATTTAATATTTGCGACACCAACGATATTTCTCTAATCTCATTCTCAATTCAAGAATCTTAAATATACGATATTTTTTATCTTAAATATACGATATATATGCATGCATTAAAAATCAGACATACGATGAATTATCGCAAGCTCTGTTAATAGTTTTTTAATTTTTCACATTTTTGGTTCCTAAACAGTGATGTCGCTTTTCAAATTTTGCAGCATTGCAGCTAATAATTTTCAAAACAATTTAATTACATAAATTAGATATGAATTGATAAATGACTCCGACCCCACAATGACTATTTTCTGCATTTAGATAACCGATCGTTATTTCGTAATCTATATCAAAATATTAATCCATTTTACCTATATTATCAGATGTTTCAGCTTTTATCCCGAAATAAAATTATTTCAGAGTAAGATGTTTTCAGGAATAAAATGGCAAAAAGATGTATCCAAATATGCAATAAGTTTAAATGAAATTCGATAAAGCCCAGAAAAAAGAAGAAATTATTGAAATCTGATTAAGATCTTAGATTAGGCGGCAGAAATATGTTTTATTGGGATAATATGATCTTGTGAAGATATTCAAATCTCTCTTGCGTGTCCCTTATTTATCGCAAGATATTTATTTTCATTGTGATCATTTAGCTCTAATTTCACTCCAAAAGAGCTTTTTGAACATTTTGCTGGTGTGATCATAGTTTCCATCTATTGATATCTGTCTTATAATTATGTAAATGCAACTAAATTTGTCTATTTAATGATGAGCAATTAGTATGAGAATAAATTTTACTACTTCTTGTATTTTCATTTCAAATAAACAAAGTACAATTCTGTGACTAAAAGCAACAGCGCCTTTGTTAGCGCGTATGAAAATGGAGCTCTTTTTCAGAGATCATAGACAAGAACGGAAAATTTTAGCTTACATTTACATTATACAATCATATATCAGCAGTGCTAAATTCAGGATAAAGAAATGATTGATTTTCTGCTTCTCTTCTCGATTTAACCGACATATAATAAGTAAGAAGCGATAAAATCAAATTAACAGATATTAAGGTCACACAATAGAGAAAAGAATATTATTTCATCGTCCATTCTAAATCTATTGAATTACGCAGAGTGGTTGTTAATGACGATCAAACAAAGAGAACAATCCTTATAATGATTACGATAAATGGTACTTTACGTACGGTAACGTATTACTTCGATATGCATGTCATTCTGTTTGTTTTCCGCGATGAAATGTTTTCCTGTGCAAAGATAATATAGATATTTTGTGGTGCTTATTCAGTTTACTTTAATCATACTTTTTGTCATTAAGCATTTAAAACCAGGCGTGCGAAACTTCGTAAACTAGACAAAAGTATTTTTAAGTGAAATATTGCTGATTTGTGGTTGATTAATTGATTAGAGCTCGTAGAATTAATCATAGATTATTTTCTCATATTATTATTGCTTCTTGTTTCCATATTCGGATATCTAAAATGACATTTCAGAAACAAAATTAACTGGAAAATATGTCAAATTCAATTTGATTTCATCCATTTCACGAAAAAATACGAAAATGCAAATTTCACGGACGTTTTTTGTAAAAAATAGGAAGATTTCATTAATATTGAGAATCCCATAATATATAATGAATTAAATAGCAGCAAAATGGATGGAATGAAATTGTCTCAATGTATAACTCTTTTTGTAACTAAATAATAAATTTTATAGGTTTTTAATTATTTCTGTTCTGAGTTTGGTTGCTCTTCAATTTTTTTGAAATTTTGTAAATTATTTCTAACTATTATAAGTAAATTCTCGATTTATCCCTCAAGTTCATATGAAAATGCTTTCTTACTGTAAGTGTTGCAACGTATTAGTATCAGTTATAATATTGAGAATTTCATAATTCATAAGTGAATTAGTTCACTTCATGCAATACTTTAATTAACAGCAAAATGGACGAAGTAAAATTGTCTCAATGCATAACTCTTTTTATGTGTGACTGAATAATAAATTTTACAAGTTTTTAATTATTTTGCTCTGAGCTTTGTTGCCTTCAATTTTTTTGGAATTTAATAAAATTATTCCTAACTATTATAAATAAATTTTTGGATTGTTCCTCAAGCTCATACGAAAATGCTTTCTTACTATAAATTTTGCGATCGTATTAGTATCAGTTATAAGCGGCATTGTACTTGCAGAAATTTTGGATTCTTGTTGTGTTGCTATTCAGCATTTTTAAATATTCGAATGCTTTAACAATAATGTAAGTTAATATGATAAATTTTAATAATAATATAAAATAAAATGACAAACTTGTGTGTTATTTTCATGTCTTTCATTCAGCTTATTTGTCTTTCGGCCCGATATGATTATTTACTGAAATTATTGCGATGGCAAGTTTCAAATTTAGTTTCATATTTTTGTTAAAGTGACATTCTTGTTAAAGTGTTATATATTACAGACGACTATAATGTATGATATATTAAATATTAGTGCTCATTTTAATATCAATATTTCGCAAAAAGCTTATTTTAAATTTCAACCGCTCAGCTTTTCATTAAAATACCGCCCTAGAAGTGTTAGCAAAGGCACGACGATTTCTAGTTGGTCTTGATATTGCTTTACTTGTTATAGAAGAAAACAACTGCATATTGGAAATAATTTATATCATCGTTAGTACTATATTTTACATTATTGTATAGATTGAAAACTTTTGAAAATTATGCAGAAAATCGTTTGTTTAGCACAAATTGTAAATGGAATTTGATGAACTATAACTATATTGTTTACTGAAATGAATTTTTAAAATACATCAAAAGCTATATTTTAAAAGTTGTCGTTACTAAAGTCTTTCGCAACTTTTTAATAGTTTGTAATACATAAACTAATCAACAAAACTGTTAAAATAAAATGTCAAAAATAAATGAATATAATGGCTAATGTTGTCGATTAATTGCGAACAATTGAAATAATTTAACAATTAAATAACTAAAAAGCAACAATTATCTTGAAATATCATATATCTGAGTTTTCATTTTAAGAAAAATATTTATCGTAAAATACTGACTAAAACTAAATAGCAAGATTTTTGTATTAGTAATAAAATATGTTGCTATCAATGTTGCCAATTTTATTCAATTAAGATACTACTGCTCATGTTCCCATTGTAATTAAATTGATTCGGTCGATAATTTAAGTAAATCAAACGGATGGATCATTAAAAGAATGGTCAGCAAGATGTGGAAAATCGATTACTATAGTTGAAGTACAAATCGAAGAGGTTTTTTTTTAAATTCTAAAAGAACAAATAATCGGTAAAGAAAAAGTTGAATAACTTTATTTTACCTTGACTGCCGTTGATTTATAGTATGCAGTTAATTGTATCAAAGTACGAGATATGAAACATAAGCCAAGGAATAAAAGAAAACAGCTAATGATTATTTTTGCATTCCTTGTTTTTTGACATAAACCTGAGCCAAAATCAATTGAACTAATAATCAGATTTTGATTACTGTTCCAATTATTGCAACGAATTCTATGAAATCAAATTATCACATGCAGGATAACTACGAAATATTATTCATATTTAATAGAACTTTATTAATCCATCTATGTATTTCTGCTTATTTTTCAAACTTTGATAATGTCATTTCGGTTCTCGATACATTTCATGCTATTTATATCATTTTTGTAGACAAGATGAATTGTTACTATTATATGATTTAATGGCCGTAGCATTTTTTTTTGCTGAAAATTTCTTCATTATTAATTACTTTTTGAATTCAACTCATTCATTGTTTTTCTTTACTATGAATAATAATTCATCGAGCATTAATATACAAGAAAGCTTCTGAGTTTATTTTTCAGTATCACATTCAGTATTTAATTTGCCCTTGTGGACTATTTTCATTTGATTCCTTGCACTCTCCAAAGTGCATAGTTTTTCCAACAATTGAACACTCGCCTTGAATCACTGCAATATCATTATCAACGATCTTAAATTCGAAAAAGAATGACTGTGAATGTTCTCTCGCCTAACCTTAGTCTAATATCAAACCTAAACAAACTGTCTGAAATATCTAAACCTTGTTAGCTAATGCTTGAAATACTTCATAATTTAGATAACACAGAAATCATGATTGAAGGAAGAAGTACAAATAAGATGAAAAAATAGTTGAAAGTTTATAAAATTTTTTCAAAAAAATCATTAAATTTCTAAGGCTGTTTTTGGCTTCTTCATTTCTCTCGATCAAAAAAAAGTTATGAAGAAAATATATACTGCTTTTATCAAAAGATGTAAAATGCGCTGACAAAAAATATTCAACACACTTTTTTCCCGCGAATATTCGTTTCCATCACAGTTGTTTCAATGATGTAGATTTTTTCTATAAATTTTAAGTTGTTTCTTCTTTACTTGCTTCCGCCCATTTTCTTTCTTCTCTCTGAAATATAAAAGTTCATCTCAAGACTTTAATTAATTATTCAGTCTATCAATGTGAATTGCATCTATTTGGGAATCGAAACAGTAACTTCAAAATAATTCTCCTTGAATTTCATGATATTTGTCTCATATGTGTTTTAGTCATGTGATACTATAATAATTCATGCCTAAAAATCATCAGATTGCTCCGATTTCCTGGAATCAGGTAGCTCCACTGATAACGAGAGATACTTTGCTTACTAACTTAATTCTTAAATATTGGTCTCTATATATTAAAGTAAGAATTTTAAATCAAGGATACTGATGTATTTCTAAAAATCCATTAAGATTATTTCGATTTTCCACTTTTCAACTCTTGAATTTTTTTGCAAACCTTATTAACAATGCATTTGGTGATTTTATAACAATTTAACCATATAAATTATAAATGACTCTATATTTCCACAATCCCTGTTACACTGTTGTAACTCGCATTGTAGATTAATTATTCTTTTGATTGATTTTCCCAATATGTTATACGTTGTTTCGTCTTTCAGAATTTTGGATTATATAAAAGTTTTCGGGTATAATAATAATTTATTCGTTTTGAAAATTAGAGCTACCTCTGTTCTAGAAAAAAGTGCTGCTGGTGAAATATGCTTTTTTTTGTTCAGAGCTCGAAATGTCGAAGTATTAGAAATCATAAATTTAAAATCCAAATATTGTTTTTAAATCGAATGAATTCTCACTTCCGGTGTAATCAGCACTTTCATTTTAAGTTGCAAAGTGAAGTTCCATGCACTGACTTGAACTTTGAGAATTTTAAATTATATTAATGTTCAAATTTTATCATCAGGAAAAATTTTTCAGAGATTGAAAAAGTTTTCAAATGAAGATAAAAGTTTATTCGGGATTCCATATCTGTAGAAATTAGCGATTGTGACTTAAAGCTCTTCTTATCACTTTACACTGCAATAAACATCATAAAATCAAAAAAGCGAGCGAAAAAATGACGACGAACATTTTCAATCGGATAATAATGACGGAAATACATAAATTAGTTTAAAAAATATCAAATTTCATTTAACATAATCAAAAAATTTGGGAAAAGTGTTCGAATTTTAGAGAACTTTCCAAAAAATTATTTATCTAATCACATTGTTAAAATTGAATTATTTATCTAATTACATTGGTAAAATTGTCCACCTTCATTCAATTCGTTATTGTCACAAATGCTAGAAAATATTAAAGTTGGAAAATGCAAAAGCAACATGAGACAAGTCGATAATAAATACTAGATAAATAATTAATTTATTCTTAATATGATAAAACTTATGTTAAAGACAAAAGACAAAATTTTAAGAAAAGATTGCTTGTCAATTCTTGCTAATGATATGCAATAAATTTAAATGAAATTTTATGAAGCCTGCAAAAAGTAAGGCCTTATTTATTTAAGAGTGACTAGAATCTTCGATTTAACAAAGGAAATCTGTTTCATCAACGTAATGTGACAACGGATCTTCATGGGACATAAAAATCTCATTTAATATTTATTTCCCATTTGTTTCAGAATCAATTTATTTTTCGTTGTAATCACTTACCGCTAATTTCACTTGTAGGGCTTTTTTGAATTTTATTGATATGATCATGATTTTCATCTACCAGTGCCTTTCTATTATGTAATGCAACTGAAATTCGATCGCTCGTTTATGTTCAACATCGTATCATTGATATAAGTCAATAAATAATTCTATTCATTGCATTGCTTTTTCGATAAACAAAGGACTCGCTGTTGTTGGATTTTTTTATATGCATGAGCTTTGAAATAAGACAGTTTATTCTATTCAAGTAATACTAATTAACAAATGAATTACGAAATTATACCAATCATTATTATTTCCTATTTTGCTCTTTTTTCTTTTTTAAATAATGGATTTCTTCTTATAATTTTGCTCCATGCATGAAATCAAAGATAATAGGTAGAGCTCACAACAATCATTTTCATTCAATAGGCCTATCTTCTGATATGTTACAACGCATTTCAGTTGTAATTATTCCATTGTCAGAAACTGATGAAATTATTTGTTTAGATGAATTGCGAAAATTTCATTTATTACTAAACAAAAGAAAGTAAGATTTTGACTAGGAAGACAAAATAGACTAAGATTTTTTTTCTTATGCTCAATGATCATTTAATATTTTTGATGTGATGAAAGCATCTTAAACATCGCAATTTCTTATGTTATGATATACAAGTAAAGGGTAATGTGGCTAATATTTATGATAGCATTAATGTCACAAAATGATAGCTATCAAACAACGAATAATCTCCCATCTGTCTAAATCAAAATATTACGATAGGTGTAATAAGACGATAAAAATAAAATCAATTTAACAATTAATTATGATAATATTAGAGAAGAAGAGATGCCTGTCTTTTCGGACATTCTAATCTATTCAAATATGGAAAGAAAGGAAAAAGACGGTTTACAAAGAAAATCAAGGAGTCTCTGCAATGTATGTTAACTACCGTATTGATAAACATTTCACCCTACATATTTTATAGATCTACATGGGATTCAATTAAACTTTTTAATTATTTCTATTTCTGAAATGCTACCTTCCAGAACATCAGGAATGGTTACATAATGAATTGGAAACAATAATACGAGAAAATAATTTGTAATTAATTCTGTGCGCTCTTAACAACTATCAATCACAAATAAGCATACCGAACTAAAACATATATTTTTGTATAGCTTTCAGATTTTGCATCGCTAATTTTTAATCCCAAACAACAATTTAAAAAATGACAGAAATGAATTGAATAGGCAAAAATATTATTAATCATCTTTTCAGGAACAGAATTAATTAGAAAAGTGTAATTAAATACGATAAAAATCCAAGCCTCGTGAACTAATGCTTCGACAAGAAATAAGCCAGTTTTATTAAATTTGAAAATTACATAATGCAAAGAGGAATAGTTCTTTTAGTCCAATTCTTTAAATTTAGTAGTGGTCAAATCATTAAAATGATGATATTTCAATATATTAGTCATTTCTGTAAATCAGTAAATGTGAGATTTGACACGTCTTGTGATTCTTTCATTCTAAATTTTATGACTTGTAGTTATTAGATGGAAAGAATTTTTTCATAAGCGTAAATAAATTTTAACATTATTCCTTAAACATGTGTGAAAATATTACTTAAAACTTTCTTGAAAATTTACTATAGTAATGTCTAAAAAGTTCATAAATCATTAATTTTATTATAAATTACCATTGAATAAGTTTGTCTCAACAAGAATAATTGAGTATTTTATCTATTGTATTTTCATATTGCAAGCATTATGAGTTGATAACATGTTTTCATATGATAGGCATCATTTAGTATAGTACAATTGTGAAGTGAATTATATTTGCAGGAATTTGGATTCTCATTATGTGCTCATTTGGTAATCCTAAATCTTCGATTGCTGTAATAATGATGTAAGTTAAAATGATAAACATATGTTCATATTGTCATGATAAAGAAAGAAAAAAAGATATTGTTATGATATAATTCATTCAATTTATTTGTCTATTAATATATTCTTCTATTTTGTAATATTATTATTTGCTGAAATGAATGCAATAGCAAGCTTAAAGTTACAATCGTTCAACAATAATAGAGCTCGTCGTAATGTAAGTTTTAGACTTTTAGTAATGTTTAATATATCATACAATATACTGTAAAAGCTTATTAAATTTCAGCCATTGACTGCCAATACAAAGTGCTGCTCTGATAATTCTCGCAGAAGGACAAAAAGATTTATTAATTTTTAATTTTCGGCTGGGCGTGCTGGAGCTACTTTATATATTTCATCTCTTTCAATTGCTGCAGCTGGTATAGCTGGTGCAATTGGTGCTGGTTTTGGCCTTGGTGCAGCTTTAATTGCTACTAATATAGGAAACGTTTGGAAAACCGGAACATCTTCATCTCAAATTGTTCAAGCGGGTACTGCAAGTCCTGTACTACGGATGGGTGGTAGCAGTGGAAATAATGGACAACATCATTACTACTATTATTTTCCTCCGTCTTACTATTATTATTATTATTACCATTATGGCTGAACTTCATATTACCGTATGGATTGAAAACATTTAAAAATTATGCGAAATTTTTTGTAATATTCTGTCGAAAAATTATTCAATAAAATAAATTTATTAAATATATCAAAAGCTATATTATAAACGTTATCACATACAAGTCTTCCGCAATTTCATCGTAGATTGGAATCAATGATTTATTATTGGTATTTAATAAAATTTTGTTCATCCACTCGTATATTTCACAAATTTCTCAATCTTTAATAAAGTCATTTCGCTTCACAACACATTTTATGCTATTTATGTCATTCTCAGAGACGAGGAGAATTACCACTATTTTTAATTTTATGCGTAATATTTCATACTTTTTAATTGTTCATTATTAATTGGTTTTTGAATTTAATTCGTCATTGTTGATTTTTGCTATTGAATGAATGTAATAGTAAGCTTAAAGCTATAATCGTCCAACAATAATAGGGTCCATCATAATGTTAGTTTTAGACATTTAGTAATGTTTAATATATCATACAATATACTGTAAATTCTTATTAAATTTCAGTCATTGACTGCCGATACAAAGTGTTGTTCTGATGTTGCTCGCAGAAGAATTAAAAAATATGTTGGTGGTTTTCAAGTAATACTTCTTGCATTTGGTGTACCTAACCTATTTGGTTTGTTGGTACACTTGCTGCAGTTGGTAGTCTAATTAGTATTGACTTTTTCTTTGGTTTACTTGTTTGTCCAAGAAGCACTTGGGAAGGAAAAACCATATATCACATCATTTTTCGATAATGGTTGCAGTTAAATTGATTCAATTGATGATGTGATCAATAAATAGAACGAAATGGATCATTGAAAGTATTATAGCTAAAGCAGCATAATTGAAGTAAAACAAAGAAACGGATGTAAAAAGGTGCCTTTTTAAAAATTCGAGCGAAAAGGAATAATTGGCAAAGAGAAAGTTGAATAACCTTATTTCACCTTGAATTCGGCTGAAATATAATATGAAAGTAGTTGTCTTAATGAAAGTACAAGATATGAAAATTGAAATTAAAGTATAAAAGAAAGTAACTGATAATTGTTTCTGCATTTGTTGCTTTTTGAAAACCAGTGATATTTTATTGACATTTAACAAAAATTTATTGATAATTTTTTAAACGTTAATAAAATAACCTCGGTTCTCAATACATTTTACTTATTTGCATCACTTTTATGAAACAGAAAGAACTGTTACTATTACTTAATTTAATACACTTACAATTTTGTTTGCAACATCTTTTTGCATACTTTTTCATTTTACATTACTATTTTTTGAATTTAATTCGCTCATTGCTTTTCTTTATTACTAACAATAATTCACATCGAACATTAACAGATAACAAAGGTAACAAAGTCATTTTGAGTTTATTGTCGGTAATCATATTCAGCTCTTAATCATTGCTAATCATTATGGACAGAAAAAAATGATCGGTAATAGTTCTCTTAATTCATTATTAGTCTGTTAATCAAGCCTAAATAAACAAACAATTGTTAAAATTTTTCAGAGTTTGCGAGTTCGTTCATTGAAATATGATTGCTTCAAAATTTAAATTGAATCAAAATTATGAATAAAAGATGAAGTACAAATGATATGAAAAAGCAATTACAACAATTGAAGGTTTACGAACATTTTTCAAGAAAAATCGTTAAATTTTCTTTTCAACCTATTTCTAAAGCTTTTTGGCCTCTCCACTTCGTCCTTCAATATATCGTCATCAGAAGGATATGCATTGTTTTTTAATTTTTAAGTTTTTTTAGAAGTAAAGTACGTTAAAAAATAATCAAACGCTTTCTTCTGCAATATATGTTTCATTACAGTTGTTTCAACGATATAAACTTTTTCTATAAATTATAAGTTTTCTTTCCTTACTTCCATACATTTCTTATTTATAAATGTAAAAGTTCATCTCAAGACTTTAATTAGTCATCCAGTCTATCAATGCGATTTGCATCAATTCGGGAACTGAAACAGTAATTTCTCTCGTGAATTTCATGATATTTATCTCAAATGTCTTTTAATCATGTGATATTATAATAATTCTTCATGCCTAAAAATTACCAGGTGCTCCGATTTCCTGGAATCAGGTAGCTCCATTGATAACGAGAAATACATTTCAATCAGTCTTTGCTTGTCCACTAGTATAATTCTTACTTATTATTTCTAATACGTTAATGTAAAATAAAAATCAAAAATAGTGGTATATTTTCACAAACTTCATCAGGACTCTTTCAATTTTCAAAACTTTTCAACTCTTAATTTTTTGCAAACCTTATTAACAATGCATTTGGTGATTTTATAACAATTTAAACCATACAAATCTATAAATGACTCTACATCTCCACAATCCCTGTTTTGGAAAAAGTGTTCAAATTTTCGAGAATTTTCCAAAGAATTATTTATCTAATTACATTGCTAAAATTGTCTACCTTCATTCAATTCGTTATTGTCACAAATGTCAGAAAATATTAAAATTGGAAAATGCAGAAGCAACATGTAACAAGTCGATAATGAATGGTAAATAAATGATTAGTTTATTCCTAATATGATAAAACTTCTATGATAAAGACAAAAGACAAAATTTATAAGAAAGATTGCTTGTCAATCATTGCTAATGAGAAGACGTATCCAAAATATGCAATAAATTTAAATGAAATTTTATGAAGCCTATAAAAAGCAAGGACTTATTTAAAGTGATTGGAATATTCGATTTAACAAAGGAAGTCTGTTTCATCAACATAATGTGACAATGGATCTTCATGGAACATCAAAATGTCATAGAATATTTATTTCCCATTTGTTTCAGAATCAATTTATTTTTCGTTGTAATCACTTACCGCTAATTTCACTTGTAGGGCTTTTTGAATTTTATTGATATGATCATGATTTTCATCTACCAGTGCCTTTCTATTATGTAATGCAACTGAAATTCGATCGCTCGTTTATGTTCAACATCGTATCATTGATATAAGTCAATAAATAATTCTATTCATTTCATTGCTTTTTCGATAAACAAAGGACTCGCTGTTGTTGGATTTTTTTATATGCATGAGCTTTGAAATAAGACAGTTTATTCTATTCAAGTAATACTAATTAACAAATGAATTATGAAATTATACCAATCATTATTATTTCCTATTTTGCTCTTTTTCCTTTAAATAATAGAAGTGTAAAATAAGAGACAGGCGAGACCCCGTTCAAATGCTATGAATGCGACAACAATAACTGAGATATAGAAATATGACATTTATATTTCACCTATATCTGTTCTGCTGCTTCTATTTTTCTGAATTATCTTGACATGATAATAATGTCGATATCTCTTCCTTTATTAATAATTACTACTTTACTAATTACTACTTTTATCTTTTTGTATTCTCACCATGGCAATATCTATAACATAAAACAAGTTATTCCAATATATGAACAGTTCAAAAACAAAAA
>JAKNDB010000039.1:0-26415 GCA_024305405.1 Dirofilaria immitis
TTTTATTTTTTTCTATAAATTGATTTTAGATTTGATACATATTATTATATTGCTGACTTTGATGAGAAAATTTTGTAAAAAGAGTGAGAAGTTTTTATTATAAATTAGTAATAATGCCAAAAGGCATTGGAAGTCCTGAAATTTAAAAAGAGATTTGAATAATAATGAATAATACAGCAATGATAACTGCTTTTTAGTATATTGATGTGCCAATAGCTTGCTTGAGGCGAAGAAAATTGAGATTGGGGGCAAACCCGGAAAAAGAAATGGAGGAAGAGGAACAAGGAGGATGAGAAAAAGATAGAAGACAAGTGTGAGGCTACTTCAGGTGGCGCGCGGGCTCTTCGCCTGAGATAGTAATTAAGATGAAAATCAATGCACGGCAGCGGAACGGGCTAATTTGCTGCAGTATAACGACGAATAAAAGCGTGTATCATCAGCATGAGACGAAGTGGCATTGAAGAATCGACAGAAATAATAATAATTCACAAAACTTGACTCCTGTATGTTATAAAATTCCTTAGATAATGTAAATAATTAAAGCAAACACTGATTTTGATATGAAATAGATAAATTCTGTTAAATTGAACTTTATTAAGAAGGTCAAAAGCAATCAAATGCGGTTCTTGCCATGCAAAATATATATTCATTGTGTTTTTCAAAAGTTCTTCAAATCAGTGAATTTTTTCTTTCAGTCGGAAAATATAACAATTACCCTTCACTTCCTATGTGGCTGCCTCGGCACGATCTGCTTCAATTCCTCATCCTCTTTACAGCGAAATCCGTCTTCAAATGGATTAATAAAATTTTAAAATAAAATAGAGAACACAAATAATAAAATAAAATAAAGAAGTAAAAATGGAAAATGGAAATAAAAACAAAAATGCCAAAAAATTAGAAAAATTAAAAAGAAAACGAAAAAGGAAAAAGTTGGAAAACGAGTAAAAAACAAGAAATAATAAAAGGGACCTGAAAAAAATTTTTCGTTTCAATTAACTATAACTGTGAAAGTCACTGAATTCTCATCTTCCGAAAAGGAATTAGGATCGTTTTACACTTCTACATGTCATCAGTCGTTGTCATGATCAAAATTTAAGAGTTTGTGAGAGGCGGCTCTCTTCAAGGTTTTTTTTCTCGGCTCATTTAAAGCGAAAAAAATAATCTGCTTTTAATTCAGTTATTTTTCGCTTCGATTTTATCGGTCTTGCTTTGAGCTGATAACTTTTATTCGAGGTTTCAAATTTTCTATTATATTAATTCATTGCTTCATATGCATGATTATTGTTAGTAACTTCCTCTTAGCTTTTGAATTAACTATTCGCGTAGTTGTTGTTAAGCTGAAAGTTTTCAATTATTTTAATCACTGCGACTTTTGAATAGTTTATTGATTCATCTTAAAGTTATAATGATTTTATTTTCCTTCTTTCAAAATCTGTTTTCACTCATATTTAATGTCGCTTAATCTTATCGTTTCCTATTATTAATTTAATTTTTAATGGTTCTTTTTACCTAATTTTAATAGAATTTGTTTACACTTTATTGTGCTTTGACAGCTATTTGACTGATTATGAAGTCCATTTTCACAGGTAATTAGATGAAGTTAAATTGCTGACTTTAAATCTCTATGATCAAATTCAAACAGCTAGACGGCATTAAATTCTACAATCGAATTCAGCAATGTTTTTTCTATTAATTTTTTGCTTATTTTATCCTTTTTAACAAAATATACCAAAAATACGGAAAATAGGGAGCGAAGACTGATAGTACGATTGCAAAATGGTTTCTGGAATAATTTATAAATTAATGCATGAACAGATACGTAAATTTTGAATTTTTGATTTATTAATTATTCAAATTCTTGGGATTCGTAAATTTTTTGAATTTTTTGATTTCTATTCACGAAAAAATTGTTTGAATACTAGGACTCTTTAATTTAAATTCTTTAAAATTTTGGATTTTGAGATAAGTTAAGATTATCTGTATGTCCCCTCTGTTCATATAAGACGTTTTTCAAATTTTCTAGTTTTTAGATATGTAACTGTTGAATTCCTGAATTTTTCGAATTCAGAAATTCGGAAAAAATTTTGTTACTTTTTCGAATTTCCTGATTTTTGTTTTATTCTAATGTAAATTGTTTGACTTAAATAACTGCCAATGAAAAAAGTTTCGCAAAACAATATCTATTAATTCGAATTGGTCGATAAAAATGTTTAACGGATTTGTATTTACAAGCAGAACGTGGGCTAAAAATCGAAAATCTTCCTTTTTGGTGTGGAAAATAAACTGAGTGTTTATAGACAATTACAGTTGAAAGGTCTATTAGATCAAAAGTTGCTAATATTGATAACGGGAAGGAATTTTCACCATTTGAGGATAGGCTGTCAAAGATTTCCTGAGTTGCTTCTTCTGTGGGGAACGAATGGTTTTCGCTAGTTGTAAAGTTGTCGATTGAAGACCGATTGTTTACCACTGAAATTTATGAACAATCCCAAAAATTCTTGAATACAATTTCTATATGCCCTGCGTGGGACAAGATATAGGCAAAGAATAAACCAGTTGATGCCCATGAAACAATTAACCAGACATACATGGGATAAATCTCCACATCATATAGAAAGGCAGCGTAATCGATAAGAAAAAGGAGTCCATTTTTCCTACATTTAGCTACATTTATTGGATGTATAAGAATAAGCAAACAGCGTATGATGGCGGTAAGAGGTGTATTTACTGATGGCAATCGGTAATGTCTAATAGAAATTAAATTTAACAGTCGAAGACTATGAGAAGCAACTTCTTAAACCTGATGTCAATTATGAATTACACGATTTCTTCGAATCTGTGACAATTATCACTATTTTAAAATAAAATATATGCATGACGAAATTAGCGAAAGAAGAAACCGAAAGAGCGGTAAATAAAAATTAAAATATTAGGTCAAACTATTAGATTTAACTTTGCTTATTAGATTTAACGATCATATATGGTGATTAATTGTATTTTAAAACTGTACATGTTGAATCTTGTTATTTGTGAAAAAAATAAGGCATGATGAACAGCATCCACATACTATCAGATTTTAACATTATAATTGAAGAATGGATAGTAACCATTAAACTAGCAAGGAATTAATTATTCATCGGAATCCAGATATTATAAAAAGTTTTGTTTTCGAAGATATCGGAAAAGATTTCATTAATAAAATTTACCTTTCACTGTAAAATGTGAATGATGTATTTCGAGAGATTATTCTATAAATAATTATTCTATTTGAATTAAAATTAATTACAGCATTCGTTCCATTTCACTTACATACAAAGCAGTACAATACATTTACGATAGTTTGAATAATATGCTAACGAAATTAAAATTAATGATCAAGATAAGACAATTCATCATTAAAAGCAAAGTAAAAAAAGTTGTTGCATCGAAGTTGCCATATATGTTGACTTTAAAAAATCATTTTGATATCCGACTCAAAGATTATAAAATTACGATGTAAATTTTTGACTTAAGTAACTGCCAAATGAAGGAATTGAGCAAAACAATATCAATTAATTCTAATTAATCGATAAAAATATTTAACGGATTGGCTTCTTTTATTTACAAGGTAAACAATCATCACTAACTATTTGAAAATAAAATATATGCATGACGAAATTAGCAAAAAAGAAACCGAAAAACTGGTAAATAAAAATTAAAATGTTAGGTCAAACTAGCAATTCTATAAGTAGCACAATATAGAAAAGGTCAATCAAATGGAGCAATAAGAATTCATTATTACATTCGCTTGATTGGCTTATTTCACTTTCGATCTGCCTTTGGAACTATTGGAAGTACACTATTAAGTGCAGCGCTTAATTTATCTTAATTCGAACAATTTGCGATATTCCTAAAGAATAATTGCAAAGCAGATGCTATCTTTCTAGTAGTTTTCAGTTATTTTTAGCTTTTTCATAACTTTCATTTAAGAATAGATGATTATATTATACCATTAAATTATACTATAATATAATGAGACGTCGAATTATAAATTGTAACAACGTTTTTATCACAACTTTTAAAAAGCCATTAGTTTTATATTATTACCGATTACATTCACGCTTCTCTTCGTCGCAGCGATATTTACTGGAGTATTTGCTGTTGTACATATCATCGCTGTATTCAAATCATTTCTTATTGTTTTTGTGCGTAAGTCTACTGTGTTCGTAACGAACGCCCACTATATTTTGTTTCTTCAGCAAATAGCGATTGAAGAATATGAATGATAAACTGAATTGCAATTCTATTATTATCTTTTTATTGCTCGAAGAAGTTATCTTGTTTCGACTGATTAATAAAATTTCAAGCAGTCCAGGAATGGATCAAACCTTGATATGAAAAACCTAAGCAACACTGTATAATCAGCACATACCCATCCAATGTATGCATCATAAGCCACGTGTATGTAATTTTAGTCAAACGCGATACGGGCATATCAATTCGGAAAATAAGTATGAAAAATACTTGTATAGCAGTACTGACGCAAGTCTGAAATATTTTTTGTCAAAAACTATTAAACATTACGGAATACATTTACAGCAAAATTAGTAAAACAAATATGAAATCGGATGGTTTTTTTACAATTTCTATGATGTTGACGTTTTCCAATAATTTTCGCAAGAATTAATATTAAAAACTTCAGATTTATGATCGAATTTTTAATTAATATTACCTCTTTGAAAAATAAGATTTCATGTCCCAATCTTTGCTGCGTTCTATCAGCGCCCTGACGTCTTTTTTTCTGCAATTATATTTGATGCAAATTGAGAAATGATGCTGATGCTGACCAAATCTCTTATCAAATCAAATATGCGCAAATTATGGTGAGCAGGTAAGAGCTACAATGATTCCCAAACTTCGAAACAAACTGAAGCGAAGTTCATCAAAAGTCCAAACTGCTGTGTTTCAACCAAAAAGTGCACGCAACTTAGATTCAAAATTGAAATATACTTTCAAATAGGTGACAATACGATAAAAAGCAACGGCATCGACAATAACAGCGGCAATGATAATGCCATCGGAGAGCGATGAAGCAATATAAGCGATGAAATAATGATCGCATGGTCCAAAGAGTGTTGACCATGAATAAATATCTGCTTCGACGTAACGTGTGACATTCAACTGCAATTAAAATTTAATATTTCAGGAATTTCTAATTTGGGTAGAATCCAGTATGAAGATATTTGTAAAAATAGAAAACATCTGAAATATGACAATTCTAATACCGTTGTAATAAATAGCAGTGATTAGCATACTGATCAACCATAAAAGAGACGACTGTTATCCAAGCATTTCTCGTACTGAAGATATGTTTATATGCTATTGGATATGAAATTGCCGAAAGGCGATTTATAGCAAGAACGAATTGCATCCAAACAATAGCAAATATCGTCGAATTAGCAAATGGAGCTGTTATTCGTGAGAAAATAAGCCACGGAAATGATGTTAGTCCCATTTGCCTAATTAATTCGATGCGACTTATTATATGAATAATAAATAAGAAGCGTCGTAAATGGAAGAAATAAATTAAGTCGAAAGAATTTACTGAGTCAATATTCACCATGTTATTGAAAAATTCACTTGAACTTATTAAGATATCAATAATTGCCTATCAACTATGAATACCGAGCAGAAAATAATATTATTCTTTAATAGAAAATTTACTACTGATACCTGATAATTCTAAGCAGTTTCTGTCTCTGGAAAATTACTACACATTATTATTTAAATGGATAAGGAGAATGCAGTAATGACTTACACAGTAATTCTGACAAGTGTCCAAAGAAGTAGAGCGCTAACAGTTTGTATGTGGAATAAGGCACAAGTGGTACACAGAATTCCAAATACATTATGATACCGCGGTGATTTATGAATGAGATATAGAGATAATCCATATGTAAGTAATCCAAGGAAACCAAGCTGAAATGGAAAATTTCGAATTAATTCTTTCATGACCAATTATTCGAGCGGAATAAATTTTATATAAAGGAGAAAAATAAAGCAATTTATTTATCGAGAAAAGATTTGAAATTCCAAGACATACTTTACAATAGAAAAGAAAACTAAAAATTGAATAGACTTAAAATTTCTGAATTCTTTACTGAACAACAGCAATGAGATTTGTTTGTGAAATTAAATATATTCAAATAATACCGGTACGGCAAATGCATAGGTAATGACATCAGAATCGAGCGGCTTTTGCGTATCATTTTGCATTGTTTTTTGTTAGATATAAGAATGAAATGTATCTCAAATTTAATTTACCATCAGTAATTACCTGAAATTATATTTTATCATAAAAATACATTTGAATATATAGAAGAATATGAAAGAGCAATGAATGCAACTTTTGCTTGATAAAATCTAAAGTTAGCTCGAATTTCATAGAGAAATATGCTGAGAATAAGAATATTTTTGGGATGATAATTTAAATATTGTTGAAACTTCTTTTTCCTACTAAAACATGAAATCATATGCTAATGGACAGTGATATAAATTGACTTCTGAAAATAATTACACTTAAGAGAAAGAGATTAAAATCGTAAATGCTGACAAATGAAAGAATAATTATTTTTGATTTATATTCAAGGAGTCTGCAAAACGAATAAGTTAAATGTAATTATAAAAACTTTACTCCTTACCTTGAATGAAAAGTAATGAAATTTAAGTTGGAAAATCAAGTTAAATTATTTCTGGTGATATTTTCGTCATTTTTGATAATATTATTTCCATCAAAAGTTCGAATAAATTTAAATTGACTTTAGATTCTGCAGTTGGCAGACTTGATTACAAGAAATTGAATAATAACGATAGTTTTTTGGCTTCCTTAAGTTGAAAGATTTTAATTTTTACACTATCTTGGAAACGATTTCTAAATACTTCATTTTAATTTACAAGATAAGGAAAATATATCACCGTTTCGAATACTTGTACGAATATATCACGAAACGTAATATTGAATATTTCTAAGCAATTGATATTTTTCTCTTATTTTTTCAAGCAGTGATAGCATTAATTCAGTATTCATTTTTATTTCTAAAGTGATAAATGAATGAAAAATCCGTCATATTTTAAAATGCTTCTAGTAGTTTTTGCTTATCAAAATAATTATATATTACTTTCTCTATCTGCATTTAAGTTGATCGAATCTTTTGCTCAAATATATTGGAAGTTATGAAATTTCGAATGGTATATTTTATCGATGACAAGGAACGAAGAAGGCGTCTAAAAAAGGAAGCACATGTTGTTAGATCAAACATCATAGCAACTGGCTGAATCAGAAATTTTGCATAAACAATAAAACATTATAATATCATTTTGAAAAAATTAAAAGCTGAAAATTTCATATTATTATATAAAATGTTTTCAATGTCCCTTTTAAAGACATATCTAACGTCGCTCAGATCCTTAAAGGAAATGATTTAAAAACATTTAACATTCTGATTTTTTTATACAAGAATTCGTCTCAAACGCATAACAGCATTTGGAAAAGTATTTTAATTTTAATCACTTTGAATTCGATAAATGAAATTTGTGTGTTAATATCTTTTCGATTTTCGCAATATAAAATATAGTGGTTATGGGAAATTTTCGTGGTTCTCATCGTTGATTATTTCCAATATTTTGTTTTTTTGATAATTGTTGAATAAGATCGCGAAAGATTAAAAAGACTATTGAGACAAAAATGTTTAAAACACGATAATATACTTTCTATGTGTATATCAATCCAAGCAATTAACTAAATTTAATTGTTAACAATTCCTATATGTCTTGTTTTAAGCATTAATATTATCATTGCCCTTTTCGCCGATCTTATTTAATCGTATTAAAATTTTGAGAACTCTTTCTGTTTTTCAGTGGTAAAACCTCAAATTGAGTAATTAAACTTTTATTACGATTAATTTGATGATACATCAATGATAAGATCAGTAATGCAAATTCAATGATATCAGTCAGATAATCTTTAATGACGACAACATAACTTAAAGGAGAAAGGAGATTGAATAACGCCCGATGTACATGTCCAACCGCCTCGTTGAAATTATATCCTCTATTGATAGCTTTAGTGCTGAGGTTCCTCTTTTTCCGTGTAAGGAATTCTCGCGATTTTAGCGACAATTTCCATTATCTCTAATGTCGTTGCTTTTTATTGCATTGCTTACATGTTTCAATTTTGCGTTCCAAGCTATGTAAAATTTTTTTATCAAACACTTTCTCATCAACATCGTTTCGATTTGCATCGAAGTCTCGAAAAACAAAATTGCTGAAATCTATCCTTTCAGTGATTTAATATTTCATCGTAGCTCGTATGTGTTGTGTAATTTGTACATATTGAATTTGATAAGAGATTTGGTTAGCATCAGCATCATTTCTTAATTCGCATTAAATATAATTGTAGAATAAAAAGCGTCATGGCGCTAACAGAATGCACCAAAGATTTGGGACATGAAATCATATTTTTCAAATAAATAATATTAAATTTAAAAACCTCGTGATCACGAATTTAAGATTTTCAATAATATTTCTAACGAAAATTATTGAAACAATAGAAATTGTAAACGAAAGGAATACGATATTTTTTTATCCGACGTTAAAGTTCACATTTGTTTCATTAATTTTGCCATAAATGTATCCCGTAATATCTAATAGTTTTTGATAGAAAATATTTCAGACATGCGTTAGTACCATTATACAAGTATTTTTCATACTCATTTTCTGTATTGATAGGTCAGTATCGCGTTTAATTAAAATTATCTACATGGATTGCAATGTATACTCTGCAATATTATCTAAGCTTTTCGTATCAATCTAGACTTGATTCATTTTTGGACAGCTTGGAATTTTATTAATATATGTAGAATGTGCAACAGCGAATAATTCTGGTAAACACTGTTGAAACAAAGGAAATGTGAAAGATTATGGGTGATAATAATATAAACTGACGCTTTTCAAAGATTAAATATCAGCATATGCCATTTAATAAGTCATGATTATTTCCTCTTTATTTCTTACATGTGAAGTTTCGTTAAAATGCTACCATCTTATACTAAATGAAATGTATGAAAAAATTAAAAATGATGAAGGAACTATAGCAAAGGCCATTCAGAATTTTACATATATGTCGAGAAGTGTTCAAATTAAGATAAACTTTCACATATATATCGAGAAGTGTTCAAATTAAGATAAACTAAGTGTTGCGTGAAATTGGCGTACTGACTGTTACTTATTAGTATGATTGTTGATGTTTGAATTTGAATTGATCAAGTGCATTTTACTTGAACTTCTTGATTATTACGATGTTTAACAGCACGATTGTTTGTATGACTTACGTTTTTTTTTTTTTTTGGAAAACTATATACTTATCGTTTAAATATTTTTGTCATATAAATTTTGCTCAAATATTGCTGTCCCTCATAATTTGTGTGACAATTTATGGGTCCAATTTATTATAGACGAATTTTTTCGAATTTGTTGGACAAATTTAAATATATTAATTTTTGAATACTGTTTTTTTTTTTTTGATATTTCCAATAAAAACTACAAAACGTTTGCATGAATAATATCACAAAATTCGTTGAATAATATTCATTGATCAGTTTTATCGTCAGATAATTCGGAAGCAAATGTTATGCGTGCATATCCTTCTTAACCTCAATTTGAAGTTCTTTTGACTAAGCAAATTTGTCTGATGAAGGAGGAGTTTTTTCGTTCATTATTTAAATAGTGATAGCTGAACGCAATGATATAAAAAAAAAAAAAAAACAAAGAAGCGAATTGCAGGCATTTAAATGTAAAGTGTTGAATGGTCAAATATTGCAATATTTTTTGATCTGTATAATTTGGATTAATCTTATTGTAATCTTTCCTTACTTTTTTCATATATTGATAAGATTAGAGAAACAATATGTAACTTTTCACCAAAAATTTTGTTAATATGAGATTGCTAGACAATTTTGACCAGTAAACTATTATATCCATTGCAATTAATTTTATTAATTAGAAAACAAACATGAATTACCAAATTTTTTAATCATAAATTTGCATGAACATATACTGTGATTATAATAATGCAGAAATATAAATATTGAACAATACCAAAAATGATACTCTACAAAATATTATACGGCTATCATTTAATTCATGTTTCAATGTCTTTTGCAAAACATGTACGATAGATTGCGCGAAGCTCTGTATTGATAAATATTTATTTCAATTGCTAAGTAAACACTCAAAAATAGAATTATAATGCTTAAAGTTAGGAGAATGCATAAAATAGACTTAATAATATATTTTGTCAATTTTTATCCTATAAATTACTTTGAGATAGGAAAAGCAGAAAAGTTAATCAAATTGGAAAACAACAATTTCAACTGAATTTTATAGAATATGCAAGCTTTAGAAAATTGGAAAGCATTGTTATCTCCATTAGGTTTATGATAACTAACAAGAAATTAGAAAATACATTTGGATTTGAACTGTTTCAAGTGTTAAAATTTCTTGTTCGTTGAGTTGATAAGAGCAGCAATTAATTCATTAATCAATAAATTTGATTCTTCTGATGACTCAGTCATTTTATCTATTACGATATTCGACTTATCCAAATCATCAAATATATAAGAAAAGATTAAATTTAGCAATGGCTGGATATATTGGGCAAACTGTAAGAAAAGTTGGAATATATTATCCCAAAATAGATTTAACTCTTTGAGTGTTTCATGTATTCGCGACCCTCACTACCATTTGTCGCTATATCTCTCACATTTCGAGCATCATCTTGATTCGAATTTTGCGTGATATAGCTTGCCTGCAAAATTTATTCTAATATATCTTGACTAAAGCCTTAATTATTGGATTTCTAATAAATCTAATTTCAAACATTAAATAAAAACATGCAGGTAATTTGATTGCTTTTGCAGCTAATATTAATCAAAATTCATTAGCATATTTTATTGGCTTATTTAACTCATATTGAATTTACTCTCAGTAGGATAACTGTCACTTACCAAAAGATTTGGTGGAAAGGCATAAGTTAAAAGGCATAAGTTGAACAGAAAGAAAATTGATGTGAAGCACATATTTTAGTACAAATATGGAAAGATTATATCAGCTATTCGAGACTATTTATTTATTTTGATGATCAGTTGAAATGAAATGATCACAATTACTGAATCAGCAAATTAACATTGAAAATTGCTCTATTCTATTATTGTGTAGTGAAATGAAAGCAAAACAATTGAATTAAAATAAGAGTTTACGTTGATATTTTGTATATTTTACAATTTAAAACCATTGCATAGGAAATAATTTCAGACGTCTACGCGATTCTATCGATGTTTATTGATCTGAAATCGAAAATATTTATTACTTTGTGATGCATATTGCTCAAGAAATCATCTGATGAATTCTATCTAATGCTGTCACGATTTAAATATTTTGATGTGCAATTTTAGAATGTTAATAATGTTTTTCACTAAAAGGAATTGAGTTTAATAACAGATGTAGAAGAATTTAGGAAATAAATATTTACGGATTCATTCCGTCAAAATAGAATCTAGCATTGTTTAGACGAAAAAAATAAGCATTTGAGAATATGTCATCAGCTTTTA
This sequence comes from Dirofilaria immitis, assembly GCA_024305405.1. NCBI lineage: Eukaryota > Metazoa > Nematoda > Chromadorea > Rhabditida > Onchocercidae > Dirofilaria > Dirofilaria immitis. The sequence continues at coordinate 11,646 of JAKNDB010000039.1, forward strand.
TTAACATTAATAAACACTCAATGACATAAAAATTGCTACATAGCATCAGAATTATTTTTTCTAGCAATCTTCAGCTTGTAACGAATATCAGAATTTTTAACCTTAACAGAAGTGATTTGAAATAGCAAAAACCGAAAGCAAATATCATTGCTTTTCGGATTAAAAATTATTGCTTTTTCGGATTAAAAGGAAATGGTCTTCGGCATCACAAAAGATCACTTCATCGGGATAATTTTTAGCAGCGATTATTCGGGAATTTTTTTGAATCGAAGATACTTTAAAATTGGTAAAGATTTACTAAATAAATATTAAGTATTTCAGAGTGGAATATGAAATGATACAGGAAATTGACTAAAAGCTCCTCATCATGAATCATTCTAAGAATGGTATTTATATACTAATCAATGCATTATATTTGAGCCTTTTTTTTTTTACGAAGTTAAATAGCGCCATTATTTGTATGATTTAATTTTGCGATACTATACACTCACTGTATTTAAATATTGTCGTCATATTGATTTATCTAACAATTTTTAGAACCAACAATAACGACAAATTATTCAAAATCTATTCGATGAGTTCAAATATATTGATTGTTGCTTTAGATGCTGTTTTTTTTTTCTTTTTGGAAATTTCCAATTAAAAATAAAGCCTTTGCACGAATAAGTTTCATCGCTGGGCAAGTGTGTTCGATATGCGTATCGAATATCTTTCTCAGTCTAAAGTTCTTTGACTAAGAAAACTTGTCTGGTTAAACAGAACTTTTTATTCATTATTGAAGTAATGACAGATGAACACAAAAGTAATCTGAAAAAGGAAAAGAGCGAATTGCAAGCATTTAAATTAGATGGTCAAAAATTGCAACATTTTTTGATCTCCGCGATTCGGATTTATCTGATCGCGATCTTCTTACTTTTTTCATTCTATACATTGATCAGATTACAGATATGTAATGATTATAAATATATAAATATGTAAGATTTATTGTTTAATATTTAAGTCAGTTCACATCAAAAATTTTGCTAATCTAAATTCTAAATAGGTTGAAACGGATTGATCGAATACCACATATATGATTTAATTTCTATTAATTGGAATGCAAATGTGAATTTCCGAATTTTCTAATTCTATGTCTTAATGAACATACATTATGATCATATTGACGCAACAATATGGAAAATATTGTATTTATGGAAAATATTGAGAATACTATTTTAAAATTATCTTGATATCTTACTTATTTCAGTATTATTTGCAAAAAAGTGAATGCAACTGCGAACTTCTAATTTTCATGTATGATTACATTTATATAGAATAATATTCATTTCAATTTCGAAATAAATATTTAAAAAAAGAAGCTTTTACAATATTAAAATTGGGAGAATGCATATAATAATTTCAGTAACATATTTTATCAACCTTTATCTCATAAATTACTTCCAGATAGGAGAACCAAGGTAAATAATTAAAGTAGACAATAATAATTTGAATCAAATTTCATAAATTATGCAAACATGAAGAAAGCAATAAAATATTGTTGTCTTAATTAGATTGGTAAAAGATAATTGATGAAAAATTAGTTAGTGAGTACTCTCTAACCTGAACTTTTTCAAATGTTAAAATTTTCTCTGGTTAAATTCATGAAAGCAACAACAAATTCTTCATTCAATGAATTTATCCGTTGAGCGATTCCCTGTATTTATTAAGATGATATCTGATGGATTCAAATCATTGTATAAAGAAGGAAATATATGATATACCGTTGACTCAATGGAATGGCCAAATTTCTTGAAAACCTGAGTTATATTATCCCAAAAGTGACCTAATTTTTCAAGGATGATTGACTGCACGCTTTCACTTATCGCTACTTTTGTCACATATCCAGGACTGTCTTCATTCGAAGTTTGTGTAATATTCTTTATCTGCAAAATCCATTCAGTATGTTTTGATTAATTAAAGCCTTAATTCTTGTACTTCTGAATAAATCTAACAATAGATATTAAATAAGGACATGAATTTGACAGACTGTTTTTTGTAGCTAATATTAATCAAAATTCATTAGCATATTTATTAGCTTATTAACACTTATATTGAATTTAGTCTCAGTAGGATCACTCATCACTTACCCAAAGATTTGGTGGAAAGGCGTAAGTTAAAAAGCATAAGTTGAATAGAAAGAAAATTGATATGAAGCACATATTTTGGTACAAATATGGATACATATACTGCAAAGAATAACAAAATTCTTTGAGACTATGTCAACTATTCGAGACTATTTATTTATTTCGATGATCAGTTGAGATGAAATGATCACACAATTTCTGAATCAGCAAATTAACTTCGAAAATTACTCTATTCTATTATTGTACAATGAAATGGAAGCAAAGCAATTGAATTAAGGTAAAAGTTTGCGTTAATATTTTGTACATTTTATGTTTTTCATATGGAAATATTTATATGTTTCTATTGATGCTTCTAAAATAAATTATTCACAAAGCCGCAGTGATTAAAATAACTGGAAACTTTCAGCTTAGCAACAGCTGTACGAATAGGAATTCAAAGTTAAGAAGAAGTTACTAACAATAATTATGCGTATAAAACAATGAATTAATATAATCGAAAACTTGAGACTTGAAATAGAAGTTATCTGCTCAAAGCAGGATCGTTAAAATCAAGACGAACTGGATTAGAAGTAGACTATTTTTCTTTTCGCTTTAAATGAGCTAAATAAAAAAATTCATTGTGTTTTTCAGAAATTCTTCAAATCAATAAATAAAAAAGAACAAAAGAAAATAAAAAAGAAAAACAAAAATTGTTTTAATTAACTCCTAAACGTGAAAGCCATTGAAATCTCTCGAGAACTGAAGAAATTTTGGGAATGTTTTACGCTTCTGCATATTGTCAGGATAATCTAAATGTTTACAATATAAATATGATGAAAATAGTGAAGATATTATTACATTAAATAAAACCGTTTGATTTTACCATAATCAAATGGTTTTATTATTCTGACCCGTCATTCTTTTCGCATCTGGGCATTTTATCCTTCAGGTCATAGGACATTACTTTTGAGATGACAAGGGACATTACTGATAAAATAGTAAACATCTTCACTATAAAAGAGACTGTTTTTCGTTGGGAAATCATTATTGCTCTTTACTTCATTACTTCATCTTTACTTCTTTATTACTTTTCAGTCTTTTTACCCATTCTGACCAAAATCCATTATTCTATGAGCGTTGTTTCCAATTCGCAATATCAACGGCATCAGACTATTTCTTTACTAGTCGTATTTATCTATTAGTTATATTTTTACTAAATATGTGTATCGTAGTTGCGACGAATAAAAACCGTAACAATAAAACTTCGTTTACACTACAAATCTCTATTCAAGCTTCTTATTCTTCAACATTGCAATATAAATGTTTATGGAATGTCATCATTCGTTGTCATGATCAAAGTTTAGGAATTTGTGAGGTAGTTTTTCTCAAAGCTTTTTTAACTCATTTAAAGCGAAAAGAAAAATAGTCTACTTCTAATCCAGTTCGTCTTGATTTTAACGATCCTGCTTTGAGCAGATAACTTCTATTTCAAGTCTCAAGTTTTCGATTATATTAATTCATTGTTTTATACGCATAATTATTGTTAGTAACTTCTTCTTAACTTTGAATTCCTATTCGTACAGCTGTTGCTAAGCTGAAAGTTTCCAGTTATTTTAATCACTGCGGCTTTGTGAATAATTTATTTTAGAAGCATCAATAGAAACATATAAATATTTCCATATGAAAAACATAAAATGTACAAAATATTAACGCAAACTTTTACCTTAATTCAATTGCTTTGCTTCCATTTCATTGTACAATAATAGAATAGAGTAATTTTCGAAGTTAATTTGCTGATTCAGAAATTGTGTGATCATTTCATCTCAACTGATCATCGAAATAAATAAATAGTCTCGAATAGTTGACATAGTCTCAAAGAATTTTGTTATTCTTTGCAGTATATGTATCCATATTTGTACCAAAATATGTGCTTCATATCAATTTTCTTTCTATTCAACTTATGCTTTTTAACTTACGCCTTTCCACCAAATCTTTGGGTAAGTGATGAGTGATCCTACTGAGACTAAATTCAATATAAGTGTTAATAAGCTAATAAATATGCTAATGAATTTTGATTAATATTAGCTACAAAAAACAGTCTGTCAAATTCATGTCCTTATTTAATATCTATTGTTAGATTTATTCAGAAGTACAAGAATTAAGGCTTTAATTAATCAAAACATACTGAATGGATTTTGCAGATAAAGAATATTACACAAACTTCGAATGAAGACAGTCCTGGATATGTGACAAAAGTAGCGATAAGTGAAAGCGTGCAGTCAATCATCCTTGAAAATTAGGTCACTTTTGGGATAATATAACTCAGGTTTTCAAGAAATTTGGCCATTCCATTGAGTCAACGGTATATCATATATTTCCTTCTTTATACAATGATTTGAATCCATCAGATATCATCTTAATAAATACAGGGAATCGCTCAACGGATAAATTCATTGAATGAAGAATTTGTTGTTGCTTTCATGAATTTAACCAGAGAAAAATTTTAACATTTGAAAAGTTCAGGTTAGAGAGTACTCACTAACTAATTTTTCATCAATTATCTTTTACCAATCTAATTAAGACAACAATATTTTATTGCTTTCTTCATGTTTGCATAATTTATGAAATTTGATTCAAATTATTATTGTCTACTTTAATTATTTACCTTGGTTCTCCTATCTGGAAGTAATTTATGAGATAAAGGTTGATAAAATATGTTACTGAAATTATTATATGCATTCTCCCCAATTTTAATATTGTAAAAGCTTCTTTTTTAAATATTTATTTCGAAATTGAAATGAATATTATTCTATATAAATGTAATCATACATGAAAATTAGAAGTTCGCAGTTGCATTCACTTTTTGCAAATAATACTGAAATAAGTAAGATATCAAGATAATTTTAAAATAGTATTCTCAATATTTTCCATAAATACAATATTTTCCATATTGTTGCGTCAATATGATCATAATGTATGTTCATTAAGACATAGAATTAGAAAATTCGGAAATTCACATTTGCATTCCAATTAATAGAAATTAAATCATATATGTGGTATTCGATCAATCCGTTTCAACCTATTTAGAATTTAGATTAGCAAAATTTTTGATGTGAACTGACTTAAATATTAAACAATAAATCTTACATATTTATATATTTATAATCATTACATATCTGTAATCTGATCAATGTATAGAATGAAAAAGTAAGGAAGATCGCGATCAGATAAATCCGAATCGCGGAGATCAAAAAATGTTGCAATTTTTGACCATCTAATTTAAATGCTTGCAATTCGCTCTTTTCCTTTTTCAGATTACTTTTGTGTTCATCTGTCATTACTTCAATAATGAATAAAAAGTTCTGTTTAACCAGACAAGTTTTCTTAGTCAAAAGAACTTTAGACTGAGAAAGATATTCGATACGCATATCGAACACACTTGCCCAGCGATGAAACTTATTCGTGCAAAGGCTTTATTTTTAATTGGAAATTTCCAAAAAGAAAAAAAAAACAGCATCTAAAGCAACAATCAATATATTTGAACTCATCGAATAGATTTTGAATAATTTGTCGTTATTGTTGGTTCTAAAATTGTTAGATAAATCAATATGACGACAATATTTAAATACAGTGAGTGTATAGTATCGCAAAATTAAATCATACAAATAATGGCGCTATTTAACTTCGTAAAAAAAAAAAGGCTCAAATATAATGCATTGATTAGTATATAAATACCATTCTTAGAATGATTCATGATGAGGAGCTTTTAGTCAATTTCCTGTATCATTTCATATTCCACTCTGAAATACTTAATATTTATTTAGTAAATCTTTACCAATTTTAAAGTATCTTCGATTCAAAAAAATTCCTGAATAATCGCTGCTAAAAATTATCCCGATGAAGTGATCTTTTGTGATGCCGAAGACCATTTCCTTTAATCCGAAAAGCAATAATTTTAATCCGAAAAAGCAATGATATTTGCTTTCGGTTTTTGCTATTTCAAATCACTTCTGTTAAGGTTAAAAATTCTGATATTCGTTACAAGCTGAAGATTGCTAGAAAAATAATTCTGATGCTATGTAGCAATTTTTATGTCATTGAGTGTTTATTAATGTTAATAAAAGCTGATGACATATTCTCAAATGCTTATTTTTTTCGTCTAAACAATGCTAGATTCTATTTTGACGGAATGAATCCGTAAATATTTATTTCCTAAATTCTTCTACATCTGTTATTAAACTCAATTCCTTTTAGTGAAAAACATTATTAACATTCTAAAATTGCACATCAAAATATTTAAATCGTGACAGCATTAGATAGAATTCATCAGATGATTTCTTGAGCAATATGCATCACAAAGTAATAAATATTTTCGATTTCAGATCAATAAACATCGATAGAATCGCGTAGACGTCTGAAATTATTTCCTATGCAATGGTTTTAAATTGTAAAATATACAAAATATCAACGTAAACTCTTATTTTAATTCAATTGTTTTGCTTTCATTTCACTACACAATAATAGAATAGAGCAATTTTCAATGTTAATTTGTTGATTCAGTAATTGTGATCATTTCATTTCAACTGATCATCAAAATAAATAAATAGTCTCGAATAGCTGATATAATCTTTCCATATTTGTACTAAAATATGTGCTTCACATCAATTTTCTTTCTGTTCAACTTATGCCTTTTAACTTATGCCTTTCCACCAAATCTTTGGTAAGTGACAGTTATCCTACTGAGAGTAAATTCAATATGAGTTAAATAAGCCAATAAAATATGCTAATGAATTTTGATTAATATTAGCTGCAAAAGCAATCAAATTACCTGCATGTTTTTATTTAATGTTTGAAATTAGATTTATTAGAAATCCAATAATTAAGGCTTTAGTCAAGATATATTAGAATAAATTTTGCAGGCAAGCTATATCACGCAAAATTCGAATCAAGATGATGCTCGAAATGTGAGAGATATAAGCGACAAATGGTAGTGAGGGGTCGTGAATACATGAAACACTCAAAGAGTTAAATCTATTTTGGGATAATATATTCCAACTTTTCTTACAGTTTGCCCAATATATCCAGCCATTGCTAAATTTAATCTTTTCTTATATATTTGATGATTTGGATAAGTCGAATATCGTAATAGATAAAATGACTGAGTCATCAGAAGAATCAAATTTATTGATTAATGAATTAATTGCTGCTCTTTATCAACTCAACGAACAAGAAATTTTAACACTTGAAACAGTTCAAATCCAAATGTATTTTCTAATTTCTTGTTAGTTATCATAAACCCTAATGGAGATAACAATGCTTTCCAATTTTTCTAAAGCTTGCATATTCTATAAAATTCAGTTGAAATTGTTGTTTTCCAATTTGATTAACTTTTCTGCTTTTCCTATCTCAAAGTAATTTATAGGATAAAAATTGACAAAATATATTATTAAGTCTATTTTATGCATTCTCCTAACTTTAAGCATTATAATTCTATTTTTGAGTGTTTACTTAGCAATTGAAATAAATATTTATCAATACAGAGCTTCGCGCAATCTATCGTACATGTTTTGCAAAAAGACATTGAAACATGAATTAAAATGATAGCCGTATAATATTTTGTAGAGTATCATTTTTTGGTATTGTTCAATATTTATATTTCTGCATTATTATAATCACAGTATATGTTCATGCAAATTTATGATTAAAAATTTGGTAATTCATGTTTGTTTTCTAATTAATAAAAATTAATTGCAATGGATATAATAGTTTACTGGTCAAAATTGTCTAGCAATCTCATATTAACAAAATTTTTGGTGAAAAGTTACATATTGTTTCTCTAATCTTATCAATATATGAAAAAAAGTAAGGAAAGATTACAATAAGATTAATCCAAATTATACAGATCAAAAATATTGCAATATTTGACCATTCAACACTTTACATTTAAATGCCTGCAATTCGCTTCTTTGTTTTTTTTTTTTTTTATATCATTGCGTTCAGCTATCACTATTTAAATAATGAACGAAAAAACTCCTCCTTCATCAGACAAATTTGCTTAGTCAAAAGAACTTCAAATTGAGGTTAAGAAGGATATGCACGCATAACATTTGCTTCCGAATTATCTGACGATAAAACTGATCAATGAATATTATTCAACGAATTTTGTGATATTATTCATGCAAACGTTTTGTAGTTTTTATTGGAAATATCAAAAAAAAAAAAACAGTATTCAAAAATTAATATATTTAAATTTGTCCAACAAATTCGAAAAATTCGTCTATAATAAATTGGACCCATAAATTGTCACACAAATTATGAGGGACAGCAATATTTGAGCAAAATTTATATGACAAAAAATATTTAAACGATAAGTATATAGTTTTCCAAAAAAAAAAAAAAAAAACGTAAGTCATACAAACAATCGTGCTGTTAAACATCGTAATAATCAAGAAGTTCAAGTAAAATGCACTTGATCAATTCAAATTCAAACATCAACAATCATACTAATAAGTAACAGTCAGTACGCCAATTTCACGCAACACTTAGTTTATCTTAATTTGAACACTTCTCGATATATATGTGAAAGTTTATCTTAATTTGAACACTTTCGACATATATGTAAAATTCTGAATGGCCTTTGCTATAGTTCCTTCATCATTTTTAATTTTTTCATACATTTCATTTAGTATAAGATGGTAGCATTTTAACGAAACTTCACATGTAAGAAATAAAGAGGAAATAATCATGACTTATTAAATGGCATATGCTGATATTTAATCTTTGAAAAGCGTCAGTTTATATTATTATCACCCATAATCTTTCACATTTCCTTTGTTTCAACAGTGTTTACCGAATTATTCGCTGTTGCACATTCTACATATATTAATAAAATTCCAAGCTGTCCAAAATGAATCAAGTCTAGATTGATACGAAAAGCTTAGATAATATTGCAGAGTATACATTGCAATCCATGTAGATAATTTTAATTAAACGCGATACTGACCTATCAATACAGAAAATGAGTATGAAAAATACTTGTATAATGGTACTAACGCATGTCTGAAATATTTTCTATCAAAAACTATTAGATATTACGGGATACATTTATGGCAAAATTAATGAAACAAATGTGAACTTTAACGTCGGATAAAAAAAATATCGTATTCCTTTCGTTTACAATTTCTATTGTTTCAATAATTTTCGTTAGAAATATTATTGAAAATCTTAAATTCGTGATCACGAGGTTTTTTAAATTTAATATTATTTATTTGAAAAATATGATTTCATGTCCCAAATCTTTGGTGCATTCTGTTAGCGCCATGACGCTTTTTATTCTACAATTATATTTAATGCGAATTAAGAAATGATGCTGATGCTAACCAAATCTCTTATCAAATTCAATATGTACAAATTACACAACACATACGAGCTACGATGAAATATTAAATCACTGAAAGGATAGATTTCAGCAATTTTGTTTTTTCGAGACTTCGATGCAAATCGAAACGATGTTGATGAGAAAGTGTTTGATAAAAAAATTTTACATAGCTTGGAACGCAAAATTGAAACATGTAAGCAATGCAATAAAAAGCAACGACATTAGAGATAATGGAAATTGTCGCTAAAATCGCGAGAATTCCTTACACGGAAAAAGAGGAACCTCAGCACTAAAGCTATCAATAGAGGATATAATTTCAACGAGGCGGTTGGACATGTACATCGGGCGTTATTCAATCTCCTTTCTCCTTTAAGTTATGTTGTCGTCATTAAAGATTATCTGACTGATATCATTGAATTTGCATTACTGATCTTATCATTGATGTATCATCAAATTAATCGTAATAAAAGTTTAATTACTCAATTTGAGGTTTTACCACTGAAAACAGAAAGAGTTCTCAAAATTTTAATACGATTAAATAAGATCGGCGAAAAGGGCAATGATAATATTAATGCTTAAAACAAGACATATAGGAATTGTTAACAATTAAATTTAGTTAATTGCTTGGATTGATATACACATAGAAAGTATATTATCGTGTTTTAAACATTTTTGTCTCAATAGTCTTTTTAATCTTTCGCGATCTTATTCAACAATTATCAAAAAAACAAAATATTGGAAATAATCCAACGATGAGAACCACGAAAATTTCCCATAACCACTATATTTTTATATTGCGAAAATCGAAAAGATATTAACACACAAATTTCATTTATCGAATTCAAAGTGATTAAAATTAAAATACTTTTCCAAATGCTGTTATGCGTTTGAGACGAATTCTTGTATAAAAAAATCAGAATGTTAAATGTTTTTAAATCATTTCCTTTAAGGATCTGAGCGACGTTAGATATGTCTTTAAAAGGGACATTGAAAACATTTTATATAATAATATGAAATTTTCAGCTTTTAATTTTTCAAAATGATATTATAATGTTTTATTGTTTATGCAAAATTTCTGATTCAGCCAGTTGCTATGATGTTTGATCTAACAACATGTGCTTCCTTTTTAGACGCCTTCTTCGTTCCTTGTCATCGATAAAATATACCATTCGAAATTTCATAACTTCCAATATATTTGAGCAAAAAGATTCGATCAACTTAAATGCAGATAGAGAAAAGTAATATATAATTATTTTGATAAGCAAAAACTACTAGAAGCATTTTAAAATATGACGGATTTTTCATTCATTTATCACTTTAGAAATAAAATGAATACTGAATTAATGCTATCACTGCTTGAAAAAATAAGAGAAAATATCAATTGCTTAGAAATATTCAATATTACGTTTCGTGATATATTCGTACAAGTATTCGAAACGGTGATATATTTTCCTTATCTTGTAAATTAAAATGAAGTATTTAGAAATCGTTTCCAAGATAGTGTAAAAAATTAAAATCTTTTCAACTTAAGGAAGCCAAAAACTATCGTTATTATTCAATTTCTTGTAATCAAGTCTGCCAACTGCAGAATCTAAAGTCAATTTAAATTTATTCGAACTTTTGATGGAAATAATATTATCAAAAATGACGAAAATATCGCAAAATTACTTTTTATCTAAAGTAAAGCGGAAAGTTTTTCATAATTACATTTCAGCCTCTGAATACAAATCGGAAATAATTATTCTTTCATTTGTCGGCATTTACTATTTTAATTTCTTTTCTTAAGTGTAATTATTTTCAGAAGTCAATTTATATCACTGTCCATTAGCATATGATTTCATGTTTTAGTAGGAAAAAGAAGTTTCAACAATATTTAAATTATCATCCCAAAAATATTCTTATTCTCAGCATATTTCTTATGAAACTGAGCTAACTTTAGATTTTATCAAGCAAAAGTTGCATTCATTGCTCTTTCATATTCTTCTATATATTCAAATGTATTTTTATGATAAAATATAATTTCAGGTAATTACTGATGGTAAATTAAATTTGAGATACATTTCATTCTTATATCTAACAAAAAACAATGCAAAATGATACGCAAAAGCCGCTCGATTCTGATGTCATTACCTATGCATTTGCCGTACCGGTATTATTTGAATATATTTAATTTCACAAACAAATCTCATTGCTGTTGTTCAGTAAAGAATTCAGAAATTTTTAAGTCTATTCAATTTTTAGTTTTCTTTTCTATTGTAAAGTATGTCTTGGAATTTCAAATCTTTTCTCGATAAATAAATTGCTTTATTTTTCTCCTTTATATAAAATTTATTCCGCCTCGAATAATTGGTCATGAGAAAGAATTAATTCGAAATTTTTCCATTTCAGCTTGGTTTCTTGGATTACTTACATATGGATTATCTCTATATCTCATTCATAAATCACCGCGGTATCATAATGTATTTGGAATTCTGTGTACCACCTGTGCCTTATTCCACATACAAACTGTTAGCGCTCTACTTCTTTGGACACTTGTCAGAATTACTGTGTAAGTCATTACTGCATTCTCACTTATCCATTTAAATAATAATGTGTAGTAATTTTCCAGAGACGAAACTGCTTAGAATTATCAGGTATCAGTAGTAAATTTTCTATTAAAAGAATAATATTATTTTCTGCTCGGTATTCATAGTTGATAGGCAATTATTGATATCTTAATAAGTTCAAGTGAATTTTTCAATAACATGGTGAATATTGACTCAGTAAATTCTTTCGACTTAATTTATTTCTTCCATTTACGACGCTTCTTATTTATTATTCATATAATAAGTCGCATCGAATTAATTAGGCAAATGGGACTAACATCATTTCCGTGGCTTATTTTCTCACGAATAACAGCTCCATTTGCTAATTCGACGATATTTGCTATTGTTTGGATGCAATTCGTTCTTGCTATAAATCGCCTTTCGGCAATTTCATATCCAATAGCATATAAACATATCTTCAGTACGAGAAATGCTTGGATAACAGTCGTCTCTTTATGGTTGATCAGTATGCTAATCACTGCTATTTATTACAACGGTATTAGAATTGAATTGTGATATAGTGTTTTCTATTTTTACCCATATCTTCATACTGGATTCTATCCAAATTAGAAATTCCTGAAATATTAAATTTTAATTGCAGTTGAATGTACACGTTACGTCGAAGCAGATATTTATTCATGGTCAACACTCTTTGGACCATGCGATCATTATTTCATCGCTTATATTGCTTCATCGCTCTCCGATGGCATTATCATTGCCGCTGTTATTGTCGATGCCGTTGCTTTTTATCGTATTGTCACCTATTTGAAAGTATATTTCAATTTTGAATCTAAGTTGCGTGCACTTTTTGGTTGAAACACAGCAGTTTGGACTTTTGATGAACTTCGCTTCAGTTTGTTTCGAAGTTTGGGAATCATTGTAGCTCTTACCTGCTCACATAATTTGCGCATATTTGATTTGATAAGAGATTTGGTCAGCATCAGCATCATTTCTCAATTTGCATCAAATATAATTGCAGAAAAAAACGTCAGGGCGCTAATAGAACGCAGCAAAGATTGGGACATGAAATCTTATTTTTCAAAGAGGTAATATTAATTAAAAATTCGATCATAAATCTGAAGTTTTTAATATTAATTCTTGCGAAAATTATTGGAAAACGTCAACATCAATAGAAACTGTAAAAAAACATATGATATATTCTTTATTCGACTTTAAATTTCATATTGTATTTCGCAATGTTTAATAATTTTTGATAGAAAATATTTCAGACCTGCGTCAGTACTGTTATACAGGTATTTTCCGCGATTATTTTCCGAATTGATGTACCAGTATCGAGGTTGACTAAAGTTACATATACATGGCTTATGATGCATACATTGGATGGGTATGTGCTGATTATACACTGTTGTTTAGGTTTTTTCATATCAAAGTTTGATTCATTCCTGGACTGTTTGAAATTTTATTATTGAGTATTTCTCGAAACGAAGATAACTTCCTCGGGCAATACAAAATATAATAATCTAATTGAAATTCAGTTTATCATTCATATTCTTCAATCGTCATTTGCTGAAGAAACAAAATATAGTGGGCGTTCGTACGAACACAGTAGACTTACGTTCAAAAACGACAAGAAATGATTTGAATACAGCGATGATATGTACAACAGCAAATATTCAGTAAATATCGCTGTAACGAAGAGAAGTGTGAATGTAATCGGTAATAATATAAACTAATGGCTTTTTAAAAATTGTGATAAAAACGTTGTTACAATTTATAATTCGACGTCTCATTATATTATAGTATAATTTAATGGTATAATATAATCATCTATTCTTAAATGAAAGTTATGAAAAAGCTAAAAATAACTGAAAACTACTAGAAAGATAGCATCTGCTTTGCAATTATTCTTTAGGAATATCGCAAATTGTTCGAATTAAGATAAATTAAGCGCTGCACTTAATAGTGTACTTCCAATAGTTCCAAAGGCAGATCGAAAGTGAAATAAGCCAATCAAGCGAATGTAATAATGAATTCTTATTGCTCCATTTGATTGACCTTTTCTATATTGTGCTACTTATAGAATTGCTAGTTTGACCTAACATTTTAATTTTTATTTACCAGTTTTTCGGTTTCTTTTTTGCTAATTTCGTCATGCATATATTTTATTTTCAAATAGTTAGTGATGATTGTTTACCTTGTAAATAAAAGAAGCCAATCCGTTAAATATTTTTATCGATTAATTAGAATTAATTGATATTGTTTTGCTCAATTCCTTCATTTGGCAGTTACTTAAGTCAAAAAAATTTACATCGTAATTTTATAATCTTTGAGTCGGATATCAAAATGATTTTTTAAAGTCAACATATATGGCAACTTCGATGCAACAACTTTTTTTTTACTTTGCTTTTAATGATGAATTGTCTTATCTTGATCATTAATTTTAATTTCGTTAGCATATTATTCAAACTATCGTAAATGTATTGTACTGCTTTGTATGTAAGTGAAATGGAACGAATGCTGTAATTAATTTTAATTCAAATAGAATAATTATTTATAGAATAATCTCTCGAAATACATCATTCACATTTTACAGTGAAAGGTAAATTTTATTAATGAAATCTTTTCCGATATCTTCGAAAACAAAACTTTTATAATATCTGGATTCCGATGAATAATTAATTCCTTGCTAGTTTAATGGTTACTATCCATTCTTCAATTATAATGTTAAAATCTGATAGTATGTG
>JAKNDB010000041.1:0-90333 GCA_024305405.1 Dirofilaria immitis
GATATTTAGTAAAATTGATTATTATCAATATATCTATCATATAATAATACAAAATTAATACTTTGATTGATATTTAGTAAAATTGATTATTATCAATATATCTATCATATAATAATACAAAATTAATACTTTGATCGATATTTAGTAAAATTGATTATTATCAATATATCTATCATATAATAATACAAAATTAATACTTTGATTGATATTTAGTAAAATTGATTATTATCAATATATCTATCATATAATAATACAAAATTAATACTTTGATCGATATTTAGTAAAATTGATTATTATCAATATATCTATCATATAATAATACAAAAATCAATCGTTTATTGATTTCTTTTTTTTTATGATAAGAGATATAGCGAAGTTTTAAGTTTGTTTTTTTTAAAGCATTAATTTATTTTCAGATATGATCCAGCCAGTAAATGCTTTTCCTACGTACCGGCTCGTGCTCTTAGCGAACATTTTACGGCACCACGAAAGCCACAACGACTTATGATTGAAGAAACGGCTACAGCAGCATTAAATGTTGAGCCATCAGCATCTGAGATCGCAATGATACCAGTTAAATCTACCGATCTACAACGATTACCTGAAACACCAAAATGGGAAGATGATATTGAAAAGGTAAGTAATCATTTTAATTTTTTTCTTTTCAAAAAAAATTTTAATTAATTTCAAAATTTGTTATATTTAATTGATACATATAAAAGATATCATATAGTTATATTCAATTTAAAATTTTATTTTATCATTATCTATCTTCTACTTGTTTTTTGGAATATGCTAAAATAATTTTGCAATATTCATTTAGCTCAAATTTATTAGCCTAATTATTATAATCATTTGATTAATCATCTTCCTATCGTTTTGTCATAATATCATAATTTATCATAATAAAAAATGATAAATTTGATCTGAAATAATATCATAATTTATCAAAATAATGATAAGTTTGATTTGGAAGAAAATTCAATTATTATCAAATTAATAATTTAATTTATATATTTTTTCTTTATTTATAAATTTATATGAAAATTTCGACAATTCGGATTTCATATTGATTTTCTCTATCCACTTCATATAACTTTTATTTTCTAATTTTATCAATTTTTCCTTGCAATAATTTTGGAAATTATCATCGTAATTTTAATGAATTAATTATGGATTTAGATTACAATTACAACAGATATATATATATATTTATATTACGATAGGGAGAATAAATAGAATTAATTATTTAATTATTTTTTTAAGTTATCGATTAAAAATGAAATAATTAAGGCATAATAATATTTGAGCAATGTGCTAAATAAAATTTTAAAAATTTTAATTTAATTTTTTATACAATTGTCTACAGAAAATGAAAAATTTTAATTAAAATTTTTTTAGCAAAAAAAGGAAAGAAAATGAAAAAAATTTGAAACAATTTTTTAATAAAATTTTAAACGTTTAAAAATTAATTTTATAGGAAAAAGAAGGAAAAAAAACGATTAGAAAAATGAAAATAAATGAAAATTTTTTAATAAAAATTAGCAAAAAAAAAGTAGCATTGATTATTTGAATTAAAATTTAATTTTAATTTTTAATTTCCTATTTAATTCAAATCGTAAAAATGAAAAAATACGGAAAAATCAAATTGTTTTCTTTTTTCTAAGAATATTTCTTTTAGCTAAAAAAAAACAAAATCAAAAATAGTTTGAAATTTGCTAATTTCTTTTTTTTTTTTATTTCTCAATGGAATATTTTCATTTTCAAAGTTTCGAAGTGGAAATTTCAGAAAAGATTAAAGTTAGCCCCAAAGGGCAACTTTTTCCGTTTTTTTCTTTTTTATTAAAAAAATTGTCGAGAAGGAAGGAAAAAACTTTTCTTCTCGACAATTATTTGCGAAATATTGCTAAAAAAAAAAAAAATGAAAGATAAGAAAAAGGAAGTGCTAAAAAATTTATCCAATCCAAGATATCTATCTTTACTGCTTTTATATTCATCTCAAAAGTTTGGTTTTTTTTTCGAAGTTATTAAAAATTTGTTCAATTTCAAATTATTAATTAATTTCATCTTAACTTATTTCAAAACTCTCTCTCTTCCCAATCATAATCCTATTTATTAGTTATATTCTCGAATTGCATAATTTCATTGTTTGATATTAATTAATTAGTACTTATTTTAGCTCTCTTCTTAATCATAATCCTATTTATTAGTTATATTCTCGAATTGCATGCTTTCGTTATTTGATATTGTAATTAATTTCATCTTAACTTATTTCAGCTCTCTTCTTGATCATAATCCTATCTATTGATCATACTCTCGAATTGCATAGTTTCCGTTGTTTAAACGATAGAAAAAGAAATCAATCAATTTTATTTTAAAAATAAAATTAATATATATTACATATTTCTATTATTAAATTACTTTTTAATGTTTAGAATTATTTAAGTTTTTAGTTAAAGTTTGTTTAAATTTGAGAAATAATTTTTTTTAAATTTAAATTCAAATTTTTAAATATTTTATTAATTCCCATATTTATTTGATTAATTTTTTATAATTATTTATCAGATAAGTAATGGTATTTTCTTCGGTGAAAATAGCAAAACGACAAATATGAATGCTACACCAATCGATTTCAATCGTATCGGTAACGGTCCAATTGCGAATTCAACTCCAAAAACGGAATCGTCAAAATCGGATTATCCGGTAAATAATGAAGAAAAACCTATCATATGTCTCTCTCTCCTCTCTCTCTCTCTCTTCTGCTCTCTCTCTTTTGCTCTCTCCCTTTCTTTCTCTTGCTTTTTTTTGCTTACTTTATACAATATTTCGCTTAGGGTTAATAAATAATTATTAGATATGCAATTTCATTAAATGAATATTTTAAATGTATGAATGAATAATTTTTGATATTCTCATTCTTTTTTCTTTTATTTTGATTTATTATATTAAATTAAAAATATAAATAATCGAATTTAAATTTAATTCCAATTTTTTAAATTTTAGATTGTAGAACAGGCAAAGCATGTATCGAAACGACGAAAAACAAAATATGGCTCATATAAAACATTAAATGATGATGTTTATAAGTATGTTTTTTGCCTTTTTTATTTCTAATTAAGTATTTCATTTCTTGTTCAACCGTTTTCTTTTAATTATTTCATTTATTGTTTGATCAGAAAAAAGAATTTTATTTAATTTTGTTTAATTATTTCATTGCTTGATCATTTCCTTTTAATTATTTCATTTCTTATTCGATCATTCTCTTTTAATTATTTCATTTCTTATTCGATCATTTTGTTTAATCATAGACTAAAAAATATCCTCAATTTTTGTTATTATCTAGATAATTACTATATAATGAATTTTCTCATCTATAAAAGTTTAACTTAATTTTAATTTCAGTAGTGATTTGGATGATCTTTGTGATCCAGATTTTTATCTCACCTATAAATCTCAAGCAACTACTCCAATTGCAAGTAATGCAATGGAATCGAGTAAAATGAGCAGTAGTGATTGGAATAGGAAGATGAAAAATGAAGCCAGAGGTCAAAGTGCGAAGCAAAATTATTCTACGAATAATATAGCAGCAACAGCAACAGCAGCAACAAAATTGAACGAACCTAATTTGAAAAGTACAGAATTATCAAGAAACAAAAATACAACGTATCATCAGTAAGTTCTTATTAAGTTTTCTTTTTTTTTTCATTTCAAACATATTTGTTTTTTCTTTTAAATTAAATAATAAAGATTGAGTAATAGAAACATTATCATAAAATATGTAAATTTGAATGATTGAAATATTAAAAAATATTTCGATATTTTATGCTAAAATATCAATTAATCCTTTAATGAATTTTTTAATTGACTTTATTGAATTTGAAAGTATTCGATACTAAAATACTTAATTACTCGTTTAGTTTTATTGACCCTAAAAGTATAGGATGCTAAAATACTTAATTACTCCTTTAATTTTATTGACTCTAAAAGTATTCGATACTAAAATACTTAATTACTCGTTTAGTTTTATTGACCCTAAAAGTATAGGATACTAAAATACTTAATTACTCCTTTAATTTTATTGACCCTAAAAGTATAGGATGCTAAAATACTTAATTACTCATTTAATTTTATTGACTCTAAAAGTATTCGATACTAAAATACTTAATTATTCGTTTAATTTTATTGACTCTAAAAGTATAGGATGCTAAAATACTTTACAACTCGTTTAGCTTTATTAAATCTAAGAGTATTCGAACGCTGAAGTACTTAATTACTCCTTTTTAAAGTTAATAATTTTTATGTGCGAATGTAAGAATTGAAATACTAAAAAATTTCACACTAAAATATCGAATACTTTTAGATTTAAATAACATATAACTGAAATTAGCATAATTTGATATTTATAAATTATTGATAAAATATTAATCATCAAATTTAATTATCATTTTTATAAAATATATTCAATACTGAAATACTCAATTATCGTGCAACAAATGAATGAATAATATATCAGTAACTTATAAATATCAAATTATACTAATTTTAGTTATATTATTCTTTTTAAGTTCCATAATTTCTTCAAGCAATTAAAATATACAAAATGGCTTATTGAATGATTTCTCTTCCATTAAATTTTCAGTTAAAATAAAAACTTATTTTAAATTTGAAATTGAATAATCAATTAAATGCATAATATACTTTAACAGAATGTATTTTGACTTACCCTTTAATCTTAACTGCATGCATCCTGCATTTCATCCATTTGTGCATGACAACAAAAATTTAGCAATTTATACTTGCATTTTGCAAATGCAATATCATGCATTAGCATGCATTTAATGTTAAAACAAATTTGGCAATTGTGAAAACGTCTTCTCACAAGTTAAATAATTATGTGGCTTATCACCGCTATGAGTTCGCATATGCTCTTTCAAAGTGCATATATGATGAATTGATTAGTTTCATAGTTAATTTTTTTATTTTAAAGAGCCAAGTTTGGCTTAGTTGCAATAATCAATCATATCAAACTATCATATCTGGCTAAATTAATTAATCAATTGACCAATCATTCCAGTATTATTTTCTACTTTCGTTTAAATTTTAATGATAATATAAGATCCATTTCAAATCAAATATTTCATTATTGGCTAAATTAATAAATATGAATTTGGCTAAATTAAATTAATAATTTTAATTATTAATAATTTCTTTGCAAAAGAAATTATCTTTTAATTAATTTATTACAATTTGAATTAGCAAAAGAAAAAAAAATTATTTACCGATAAAACGAGCGAAGAAATGAAATTTTATGAAAATAAATTAACAGAAATAAATAAGTAAATAAACAATAATTTATTTTTCAATTTATCTAATTCATACAAAACAAAACTTCATTGTTTATTTCATCACAAAGAGAAAATTAATTTATCCTTTTTTTTGCTAATTTTAAACTTTAAATTTCAAATTTGATTTAAAAATTTATTCATTCCTAAATTTCTATTATTTCATATATTTATGAAATGAATTTGAACTTTTCTTAGAAAAAAAAAAGGTTTTTTTTTTTTAGAAATCAATCAATTTTCGATGTATCACCGAAATCAACAAATTCACTTAACAATATTAGCCATGATCGGGAAACATTTCGAAAACGTAACTGTCGTTCTGCTACTTCTGCTCCGTTTTATCGGTAAATAATCTTCTAATAATTAAACTTGAAAAGAAAAAAAAATTTATTATCATAATTATTTGATAGGATTAATTAAATAGAAAAAAAGAATGTCAAAGATTTATAATTTTTTCTTTCTCAATTATTATTATTATTATTATTATCATATTAATCATGATTAATTTTACAATCATGATTAATCTTATAAATTATCATAGCGAAAAGTATTGTTATCATTTACAATGGGGAGGAAATTCATTTCATACATTCTTTTTCAGTGAATCTTACGGGAATCGATTATTTGCTCACAATCGTTATGATTCATTAACAGATGCCGAAAATGCTGATGATTGGTTGAAATTTCAATTGAAAAAGTTGAAAGCAAAACGAGAGAATAATCCGGAAGCATTGCGACGAAAACGACAGGAAAAATTGCTTCTCGAGGTTGAATATTCTCGAGAAATTTATTCGAATTTATCTTTTTGAATACCTTCTAGAAATATACTTTCAAATAACTGCTATAAATCATCGAACGAATTATTTCAAGATAATAATAATAACTAAAATTAAAAATGATTCGTATGATGTCAGATTCTTTAAGCTTCAGCCTTATCTGATCAGCAAATAAATGATTCGTATCATGTTAGATTCTTTTAAAATACAATCTGTCTAATCCTAATCAACAAAGACTACGGTAACAAATCAAAAATGAACGAAGAATATTCCTTGAAATGATTGAATACCTGAAATGATTGAATACCTAAAATGATTGAATTCTTGAAATGATTGAATACCTAAAATGATTGAATACCTGAAATGATTTTAAGAATATTTAGAATAAATACAAAAAGTTGATTAATATTTCAAAAAATAAAATTATTTGCTTTTAAATTATGATAAAATAATTTGTTATGCAATTGAGAAAAGTTTTTTATAACAAAAAAAAATGAAAATTTTATTCTATAGGAATTGAAACACGTAAATGACAATAGGCAAACGGCACGTGAACATGATGAGCGTACGTATAGCTTAGAAGGTTACGGTCAATCCATCGATCCGTTAACTGAATATCGAGCAGAAGAGGAACGTTTACAAAATGTCCGTACCCCGTATAATGATAATAATGATCAAATAGCGGATGATTCTGTAAATAATTCTATCCAAAAACAGAATTTATCAATTCATCAGCTTTACCACCGAAGTAAGTCTTTTTTTTTTAATTTAATTTAATTTATGATTTTAATTAAAATTAATTATAATTAATTACTTTTTAAAATTCATAATTAAAATTATTCATTTTTTTAGTCCGCTTTTCTCGAAACAGCACAGTCCCGAGCAGCGACGTAATTAACGTGAGCGGATGATTCACACTTACTAGGAATTCCTCAATATTTTGATAATAAATTTATTTATATTATTACAGGCCTTCAGATATCGTCAAACATAAGCCTCCAACACCACCACTTCGACCTCGTTCACAAAGTCCATCAGCAAGTCCATATTCTAGACGATATCGTATTAGGACACCTTTTCAAGAAGTAAAATTATCATTCTTATCACCCTTATCAGTTCATATAATAATTATTTTACATTATGAATATTATTCAATATAAAACTATGCTAATCATCTTTTTAAATTCTTAAATAATTCGTGATAAAATATTCATATTGGTGACGAATAATATTTCGATAATTTAATATGTTTGAAAATATTTATAGACAGCATATCAACGTGAACGAAATCATATCAATCGTAGTGATAGTATCGAGAATAATATTGGTGATTTTGATGATAGTGAATTTAGCCATTTGAAAAATATCATAAAAGTTAGTAATTCAATTTTCATTTCAAATTGATAATATCTAAAGGAAAAAATAAATATTTGATTAATATTTATTTATTCTTAACAGTTTTTATCATTTTTATCAATTTCTTTTTTTTTTTTTTATATTCGATAATTAATAATTTGATATATAAAATTCTATTCGATCAATTTCTTTTATTATATTTTAGTAAATAAAAAATTGTTGTTTAAGTCGTTTTTTTTCTTTAATTTTAGAAGGAATTAAATTTTTATAAAAATTAATTGTTATTTAATTTTAATTCAATTAATCAAACATAAATATATTATTATTATCAAAATATATCATGCCTGATAACTATTTATGATAACTGATAACTGAAAGTGATAATTTTAAAAGTATTAAGCTTCCGCTAATTGTTATTTAAGCCTTTTCTTTAATTTTAGAAGGAATTAAATTTTATAAAGGTTAATTATTATTTAATATTACTATTGTTTTTAATTCAATTAATCAAGCATAAATATATTATTATTATCAAAATATATCATGCCTGATAACTATTTATGATAACTGATAATTAAAAGTGATAAGTGATAATTTTAAAAGTATTAAGCTATAATATTACATTTAATTGTGCACTTTTTTCTTAAAAAAACTTGTTTTTAATTTTAAAAATATAAGTTCAAAAAATAAAAATATTTTTTGTTAGCTTAAAAGAAAAAAGGCAAATTGCATCTTTTAAAATAATTGTATAGTTAAAACGATCCATCCATCCATCCATCCATCTATCTATCCATCCATCCATCCATCCATCTATCCATCCATCTATCTACCTATCTATTCATCTATCACTACATCTCTTAAAAATATTCTCCCGCAAAAAAAAGCGGTGGAAAAATCTGAACTTAACAACCTTACCTGCTATATCTCATTTTATTATTGAACACTTTAGCGTTCACTTTTCTCCTCTTGTTGTTGTTTTTATTTTTATCAAATTTTAAAATACTCTTCGTATCTTTTTCAACATTATTCCTATATCATATTCATTTTGTACTTTTCTTCGAGAATACCATATCATATCCATTTAGCATTTTTCTTCGAGAATATCACATCATATCCATTTAGCATTTTTCTTCGAGGAAAAAATTTGAACATATGCTATTATTATTGCTATTGCTGTTGTTATTATTATTGCTGTTGTTGTTGTTGTTGTTGTTGTTGTTGTTGTTGTTGTCGCTGTTGTTGTTGTTATTGATGATGATGGCAATGTAATGTTAGTGGAAAATATATTAATGATATTATTATCCTTCGTTCTTGACATATATTTTTTTTCATCTTTCAAAGTGGAAATATTTATTACGATGTCTGGTAGAGACATTTGCTTCGTCTTTTATTTATTCATTCTTCTTTCTTGATTGAGCTTTATTATCAATTTCTTTTGATTTCATATCGATCTGATTTGATCTGATCGATTCGATCAGTTTATCATTTGTTTCCTACGAACAGATATCATCCGCTTCCTTTTCATATCAATTTGTTATCAGTTTCTTTTATTTTCATGCCGATCTGATCTGATCCGATCGATTCGATCAGTTTAGCATCTGTTCTCTAGGAAACAGATATCTTTCTCTTTCTTTTTCATATCAACTGCTCTTTATTACTAGTTTCTTTTATTTTCATACCTTTGATCCGATCGATTCGATCAGTTTATCATCTGTTTCACACGAACAAATATCATTCTCTTCCTTTTCATATCAATTGCGCTTTATTATCAATTCTTTTGCTTTCATACCGATCTGATTTGATTCAATCGATTCGATCAGTTTATCATCTGTTTTTTTTTTTTTTTTTTACGAACATATCTTTCCACATCAATGTCTATAACAGTTTTTAATTTTTTTCTTTCTTGCCATTTATTTTCTCGATTTGATTTATTAATTTATTCCGATCATTTTAGATTTTTTATACTTATTATGATTTATAATCAAAACTTTCATTTATATTTCAAAAAATTTCATTACATCATTTCTCATTCCATTTTTCTTTATTTTAACTGATAAATATATAATTTATTAGTTTGGTTCGAAATATTAAATGAAATAATTTTTATCATTTTATCAAAACAAAATTTGCATAACAATTAATCATAATAGTATAGGGAAAATTTGATAAAAAAAGTTTAATATATTTAGAAATTTATAGAATTAATTATTATAGTTTTTATTATTTTAATTTTTTTGAATTATAAAAATTTCCTTTTATTTAAAAATGTGAAAAAAAGAAAAGTTTATTCTCGAAGAAATAAATAAAAATTATAAGATAAGATAAGATTATATTTGCAGAGATTAAAATATATACTAATTTATTCAATTCATAAACTTAGCTTTTACTTCTTACCTGTTCCACTTTTAATTTCGAATTATTCAAAAACAATTATACAAAATTAAGGTGAAAATTTTAACAGATAATGATATGAACAATTGGAAGTACCGAGATATCTCGGTCAAATCATATCATAACTTCTTTCTCTTACTCCCATAATTATAAGTTGCTAATTTTAATTTCGAATTATTCAAGAACAATTATACGAAATTAGGATGAACATTTTAACAGATAATGATATGAATAATTGGAAGTACCGAGATATCTCGGTCATATCTCAGTCAAATCATATCATAACTTCTTTCAAAGAAAACTTATTTAATTTGAAATAAAATTTTAAATTAAGTAATAATTTATACTTCGATTTATTTGTACTTTTTTTCGCTTAAAATTAAATTTTATAATTGTTTGATTATTAATGCATAATTAATATAATAATTATTTATAGAAAATAATTAAATTTAAAATTTAATAATTAAATTTAAATTTATTTTAAAATATTATTCCGAAGAAAATAAACAAAAAAGAAAGGAAGAAGGAAAAGAATGAAAAAATTGGAAATAAAAATTTTGAATAAATAAAAGAATTATAAAAAATATTTACATATTCAATGAAAGATTAATTTGTATGAATAATTCTTTTTTTTTTTTGCTTTATCATTTTTGATGAAATGAATGATAAAAATTATCAATAATATTACAATTGTAATGTAAGGTAATTGTAATCTAATTCAATTGTATATTTATATTGCTAGCTTTAGAATAACTTTTTTTTCACCTTCTCTTCCTCTCTTTTTATAAATAATATTTATTTTAATTTTTAAATTAAAATTGATATAAATAATGATTGCTATCAGTTGCTCTTCTCCGCTTATCTCTTATAACAAAAACTTATTTATTGAAAAATGAGAATAAATTTGTTTTATTATTAAATTAATCAATTTTTAATTTAAAATATTTTTGAAAAAAAAAAAACGAAATTAATCTATCAAAATTATGCGAAAAATTTTTTAATAAAAATTTATTAATTAAAAATTTTTAAATATTATAAATTTTAAAAAATAAATACAAATTTATTTTCTATTTGTACGAATTTTATCATTCCAAATTTTTCTTTTATTATTAAATTAATTAATTAATTTAATTTAATTAATTAAATTATTAGAATTTTTTTTGAAAAAATTAATTTGAAAGCAACGAAAAATTTCTGTCAATTTACCAATTACTAATTACTGATTAGAATTTTTAAACTTTTTTGCTGAATTTTTTTGATTATTTAAATTAGAAATTTCATCTTATCCTTTAGTATAAAGTTAAATAAGTAAGATATATTTTTAGAAACAAACATTAAATTTTCGAATATTCAAATTTGAGAAATTGAAATTTGAATAATTGATACTTTGTGTATTGGAGAAATTAAAAATTTGATATGACCAAAATCGGTTTAGAAATTAAATTTTAATTACAATTAAGAAGGATGCGGAATTATTCTTTTAAATATAATTCTCTAATTACTAGTTTCCGACATAATAATCTCATTGAATTTTTTTAATTTAAAAATAAAAATTTTGAATTAGAAGAAAGTGAGTTCGAATTAAAATATATTTTGATATGAAAAAATATCATACAATTTTATGATATGAATTCAATGATCAAAATCATTATCAGCATGATAAGAATTTGTTATGATCAAAAATTTCAGGAGAATAATATTGCTAATAATAGTGCTCATGTAGAATTGAATTCGTCAACAAGTTCGATGAAATCAATTTTGAAAAAGCGTGATACCCAAAATGGTACATCATCACCGAGAATTAATCGAAGTGGATCGAATTCCACAGAGGTATATCAGCATCTATCCATATGATATCTTTTATCATCTATCCGTGTGATATCTTTTATCATCCATCCATATGATATCTCGTTTTATGATACAAAAATTATAAAAAAGATAGGAAATTAGTAAAAATTTAAAAATTTATTCTTGAAAAAAAATTAGCAACTTTCAATTTTATATTTAAATTTTAACAGAAACCATTTAATCGATAATCTTGATTAGATGATTATGATATTTAATTAATCTTAATAAAAGTTTAATTTTAATTATTTGATGAATAATTGAAGTGAATTTGAAGGATATGCAAGTTTTGCAAATACGCTTATTTGAATGTAATTATCATTAGAAATCGTTGCATGCAACAATTTAAATACTTTTACTTAATCAATAAAATTATAGTATTAATTGATAAGGATAATTTTTCAAAAAAAAATCAATAAATTAAATCAAATTATATTAGCCTAATTCAAATTTATGCATAAATTAATTTTAAGGATTGGTCATCTGCTCCATCATCTAATCAACGGGCAGCAACACCGGGATTTCCGGTACGTCGAGAAACACCTGTACCATATCATCCACTTTTATTTGAAGGTGCTAAAGATGTTATACCACCACCATCACAACCTATGAATAACATCACTTACAGGTTATCACTTATTACTGATAATATTCAATCTAATCATTAAGCTAGCTATATAAGTAAGTAATAAAATGATTACAATCATAAAATAGTCAAAAAAATGAACAGATATAATTAATATTATTATTTAATATTATATTATTTTCTTATTTGAAATTAAATTTTAAATGAATTTATTGACAATAAATACTTTTGTTTTACGATTAGTCAATTCTTTTTTTTCCTCCTTATCAAAATATTCCATAAATCTCGAAATCATATATCATTTGTATTTTTATTATTCAAAAATTTTATTTGTTATTAATTTATTATTGATAACAAATATATCATTATTATGATAATCGATTAATCAATTTTTTTTTCTTTTTTTATTTTTATATTTTAGATCGTCATCACCACGTTCTGTTTATTATGCACAAAGTCATCGTACATCAATTTCTTCAACTGGTATGTAAACTATATATCGTATTGATTGATTAATTAGTAAATAATTTCAAATTATTTAATTTAAATTTTTAATTTTATTCAATTTCAAATTTCTAATATTCTAATATTCTAACAACAACAACAATTTATTTGTTTTTTTTCTTTGTTTGAAATTATTCGAATATTTATTTATTTATTTTTTTTGCTAATTTTATTTGCTTTTTTAGAAATATTTTATTATTGTTTATTTTATTGTTTTTTTTTGCAGCATTTAATTCAACCTTTTTCTCTTTAATTTCTTCAAAATTTTTCAATTTCTTTTAATTGTTTTATTTTTTTCACGTTTTACGTCATTCCTTGCGTTATACATTCACTTTCGAGACGTACGTATTGCTCTTATCTTTCACGTATAGATAGAATTTAATTCTATTCTATTTTCGTATAACAATTAATTTTTTTTTTGAATAACATTTGACAATTAATTTTGAATAATAAATTCGAGAATTATCATAAATATTGATTTATTAATTTATAGAAATCAATATTATCAGGATAAAATGTGTTATTGATATAAGGCTAAGAAATGATATGACTCATTCAAGATTGATATTGAATTTAATAGGATAGAAATTAAATTCGGGAATTATCATAAATATTGATTTATTAATTTATAGAAATCAATATTATCAGGATAAAATATGTTATTGATATAAGGCTAAGAAATGATATGACTCATTCAAGATTGATATTGAATTTAATAGGATAGAAATTAAATTCGGAATTATCATAAATATTGATTTATTAATTTATAGAAATCAATATTATCAGGATAAAATGTGTTATTGATATAAGGCTAAGAAATGATGTGACTCATTCAAGATTGATATTGAATTTAATAGGATAGAAATTAAATTCGGAATTATCATAAATATTGATTTATTAATTTATAGAAATCAATATTATCAGGATAAAATATGTTATTGATATAAGGCTAAGAAATGATATGACTCATTCAAGATTGATATTGAATTTAATAGGATAGAAATTAAATTGGGAATTATCATAAATATTGATTTATTAATTTATAGAAATCAATATTATCAGGATAAAATATGTTATTGATATAAGGCTAAGAAATGATATGACTCATTCAAGATTGATATTGAATTTAATAGGATAGAAATTAAATTCGGGAATTATCATAAATATTGATTTATTAATTTATAGAAATCAATATTATCAGGATAAAATATGTTATTGATATAAGGCTAAGAAATGATATGACTCATTCAAGATTGATATTGAATTTAATAGGATAGAAATTAAATTGGAATTATCATAAATATTGATTTATTAATTTATAGAAATCAATATTATCAGGATAAAATGTGTTATTGATATAAGGCTAAGAAATGATGTGACTCATTCAAGATTGATATTGAATTTAATAGGATAGAAATTAAATTCGGGAATTATCATAAATATTGATTTATTAATTTATAGAAATCAATATTATCAGGATAAAATATGTTATTGATATAAGGCTAAGAAATGATATGACTCATTCAAGATTGATATTGAATTTAATGGGATAGAAATATACGATTATATAAAAAGAAAAGAAAAAAAAAAAAGATCAACGGATGATTCAAAAAATATTTTTATTCCTATCTTTCTTTCTTTTTTTTTTCTCGATGAATGATTTCTTTGATAATATCAGAATGGGAAAGTTTTAGAAATTTTAGATTATTTACTAAATAAAACTTATCATTTTGTTTATTTTGATAGAATTGAGTTTATTTTGATTGAAATGAAAAATATTTTATATCTCATTTAACAACTTACACCATTATCAATTCAAAATTTAGGACTATTTGATGAGAGATGATTAAAGCCAATTCATGAAATTGAATCAACTGATTAGCATAAATATTTTTAGGAATAAGGCAACAATGATTGCATACTTATATGTATATATATATATATATATATATCATCAGATATCTTTTATCAATGATATGTTTTTTTTTCATCAGATAATAACTAATATTGTTGATTTCTTTCTACATCAAATTATTATTTATTGATAAAGATTAATAGAGGATAATTCAAAGATTAAAATGCTAATTAATTAGTTTAATTTTATTTTTATACACTGAATGAATATATATTCAATTAATTAATTTTTTCATGATTATTTTAAGAAATCACTATTATTTCTATATGATCATTTGAAATATATTAAATGAGTAAAGTGGTAATTATAGTTATAATGATTTTTAAAGTGGTAATTATAGTTATAATAATTTTTATTAATTAATATAATTTCAAAAAATAAGAATAAAATTTAACTTTTTAATTTTAAAGAAATAATTAGCATAGAAATGAAATAATTAATATTTTCTTTGATTTAAAAATAGAAATAAATAAAATAGTAATTAATATTGCCATAAATCGATAATATGAAATAATCAAAATTTTAAGCTTAAATTAATTATAAAATTGATTTATTATCATTTAAAATGAAAGACAATATAATCGATTATCTTATTAAACGATCATCCAAATGATATGATAAATAAAAAATTTTGTAGTCTAAAATTTCCTATACTAAGTACTTTGTGATATATAAATTCTTCAATAAATATTTATTTTATTGATACTAATTGATTATCATTTAAATTTATCATTTACTCTTTCTTTACCAATCATTTCATTCTGCAATTGCAAAACAAAAATTTTTTTTTAGAAATTAGTATTCTCGACTTTGATCATTAATTTTCTTGTTATTTTTTTCTTTGTCTCTCTCTCTCTCTCTCTCTCTCTCTCTCTTCCTTTCTTCTCTTTTCATTTCTTTTTTAAAGTTTCGTTTTCTTCTTTTTTTTTTTTTTATTTTGCTTTCTGTAATTGATAAGACAGGTTTTTTTCTCCATCACACAACTTTACAGCATTTGTAGATTGTTTGAAATTCGAGAATTTTGAAAGTGCTTTAGATTATTTTTCATTTTCTCTTTTCTTTTTTAATTTTTTTTTTTTTAAAAGAAAATTTAAAATATTTTTTCTATACTTTTTATGTATTATTTATAATCATTTAGTTTTGTTTCTCGACAATGAAACATTTAAGAATTATTACAAAATAAATTATTTTTCAAATAGTTCATTTTCTTTTTAAATTTAAATTTTAAAAGAAATAAATTGAGAAAGGATGAATATATTATAATAAAGAGAGAGAGAGAGAGGAAGGAGAGGGAAAGAGAGGGCGAGAGAGAGAGAGAGAGAGGGAATTTGAAATATATATACTATGATACATATAGCTTCTGGTAACTTTTGTTACAGAGTAGAATGGATTTGTTTAAAATTCAGGTAATCCAAATACTATTCTGTTTATAATTGATGGTGAAATATTTGACGAAAACAGGAAATCAGATTATTATTCATCGATGCATAAATATCGCTTAGGCTTTTATTATCGTTTCTTGGCTTTACAGGAAATAATAATAGTCTAGGCAAGCAATACTAAAATTAGACATGCAATATTTAAAATTAGGCAAACAATACTAAAACTGAACAAATAGTATTAAATCAGGCAAGCAATATTAGATTAGACATGTTTAGCTCAAATTTCAATTTCCTATTTTTTTTTTTTTTTTTTAATTTTGATACAAACATATTGATACATTAATGATTGATCATTGAATCGTAATTTAATTTAAATTTATTTTATTCAATTTATAACGAATTTCTTTTCTTCTTCTATACTTTTGCACAATTATCAGATATTATCAGATATCAATCTTTTATGATACCTAAATAATTGATATATATATTATTGTAATTAAAAAATTGGATTTTTTTTTTAAATCAAATATATATTATTTAAAAAGTTTTCCAATCCATCATTTGATAAACAATGCACGTAAATTGCATCACGTATATCACGTTTTTGCTTTTCAATATAGTAAAATTGTATTAGGAAAGACACTTTGACAACGGAACATTCTGTCCCAGATAAAATTGCGGATAATGATCATTGTGATATTGATAGCGATAGATTGATATATAGCAAATGAAGAAGAAGTATGGAAGGAGTAGTTTGTATTGCTGTTGTTCAGAGGCAGTACTATATTTTGTTTATTGAAATTTATATTTATCATTATTATCATTAGAAATACTAATATTTCTTATCAAGAATTATGCTATCAATATTATTATTGTTATTCTTGTTATCATTAGCATTTATCATTTAGCATTTATCATTCTATAATTTTTCATTTTTTCTGCATCATTCTTTTTATTTAATCACATTCCTCATTCAGATTATTTTCCGGTTTTTTTTTTTGTATCTAATTTTATTCTCTAATATCTCCTTCTATTCCATAATCTTCTTCATCGTTAAATTTTTAGACCAATTTTCTTTGATGATCGTTAATTGGTGATAAGAGCAGTAGTAATAGTAATGGTTAGCTATCTATCTATAGCTGCCGCATTGCTTAGATACTTTTCTATTTCACCGTAAATTGAAAAGCAGCTGACACTTCTCATAAAGTTTTCTCCCTTAACCTCTTTTTATCCTTCGAATTTATCCATCCTTCAATCCTATCTTCATATTTATTTCTTCTCATCTTCCTTTATCATTCTGAATATCACTTCATCATCATCATCATCATCATCATCATCATCATCATTATCATCATAATCATCATTGTCTCCATTGCTAGTATCAATTTTTAATTCTAACTAACTGACTAGTTGAAAAAGTGATAAAGATATCTATCTATCTATCTTCCTATAAATTTATTGACCTCGAAAAATATCATCATTTATCGTAATCATTTTATCTCTCTTTTCTCTTCATCATCATCAATTCTTTCTATTTATAAAATAATTTCGTCTTCTCATTCAGCATTCCATATAATTATTGCTGACAGTTAAATTTATCAATAATCATCGTGATGTAATCAATTTTCTCTTCCATTTTTTTTTATTCTTACATTTATTAAAAGATTATATTTATTATTTATTTTAATTACATTTTACTTCATTCTCTAATTTTTATCATTTTAAACTTTGTCCTTCATACCTTCACTTTTTTTTCGTTTTTTTTTTGCAACTTCTATCGATAAATGATAATTGATACTTTTGGTTTGATAGATAGGTGTCGTATGTATCGATAGGTGACAATGAATTTTTTTTTTAAGATTATTTCCGGTTTAATAGAAAAAATTCTTCAATTTTATGAAAAAAATTTTTTTAAAAAAACTTTGCTAACATTTTTTATTAGCAATTTTACTACAACAACAATAAGTACTACTACTACTACAATAACAGCAACACCACCAACAACAACAACAACTACTACTACTACAATAACAACTACAACAACAAACAACAACTACAACTACTACTACAATAACAAACAACAACAACTGCAACTACTACTATTATTATTGCCATATTTGTTACATTTATATTTATATAATTGTGACTAGTTTTGATCAAATTGTAAAAGTTGTACAGTATCCGATAAGTCTCACTATTATTGCTCTCTGTTCGTTTACGACAACTCCGATAAATATTTTGCAATTCTTTTAATCAATTAGTAGAATTATTGATTTCTTATATTTATTAGTATCTTTTGTAGATATAATATTATTCCAAATATTATTATTATTATTCTTTAATCTTACTTTTATCAATCAATCAATTATTCTATTTGCGATAATTTGCAATAAAAAAAAAAATTTGATCATAAATATTTGATATATAATTCTATATATATATATATATATATATATATTTTAATATTACATCAAACATTTTATAATAATATTATAAAATGAAATATATCAAAGTCAATCAATCAATAATTGATTGATTTTTGTCGTATTTTTTTCTTTTTTTTTTTTTGTGATAAAGAAACAAATTATCGAAGTTTAAATTTTGTTAGGTAGTGAAGACGAGAATACTTCATACAACTTTTCTCTCAGTGAATGTCTGACTCACAAACAAGTTCAGCATCTCCATCAACAATTTTAAGTATTACCGATCTACCATTGGATGATTCAATACCAGTATCTGTAACAGAAACGAAATTAACTAAAATTTCAAATTCGCTTCAAAATCCCGAATCAAATCATGTGAATAGCGAAAATTTATGCTCAAAAATGATGATAAAAACTTTGAAAAGATTGAATTTCTCGAGAAAGATCAAAAATCTAGTGAGATGGATGCCAAGAAATCAATAGAAAAATGAGGAATACAAATGAACGTGAAATTCATTATTCAATATGTCATCAGATGAATGGCGAGAAGAGTGGTGAAGTTGAAAATAAAATAACAGAAAAGGTTGTGATAAAGAATCCTTTGAAGTTGATGCTTCAACTGATAAGGCGAAAGTTCATATTCCGGATGATGATACTGGAGCAGAAGAGGATAATAATGAAATATGGATAACGCCGGTTAACACTCTAATGCGGGATGCTAAAATTAAAGCAGAAAATGATGAAGAAATGCATGAAAAGAATCCGGAATTAGAAATTCATGAAAAGAATCCGGAATTAGAAATTCATGAAAAGAATCCGGAATTGGAAATGCATGAAAAGAATCCGGAATTTATTGAAGAAGGAAAACAAACAAATTTGATCGATACCACGGATGAAAAGCATATGCAGAATAATTTTCAAAAAATTAATACGAATACTTCAACTGAAAGATTACCTATATTATCAGATGGAAATTTCGATAATAATCATGATTTAAAAATTAATAATTCTGGGATTGCAAATGCTGAAATAATGACAGGATTTGAAAATCTTGGCTTTATTGCCGATGATTTGGCACATTTCGCAAGTTTAGAATTTCGTAATGATAGTAATCTATCAAGAAGTTCCGATCATCGAAGTGGTAAAACAACATCAGAAAGTCCTCCAGGTATTACCGATAGTTGGAAAAATGCTACAATTAATATGAATCGTTCGTATCATGCTGATAATCGAAGTGGTATACAATCAGCTTATAATACAATACTTCAAAATCATCAAACCAAAATTATTTATGATAACAAAACGCTGAGTGAGTTAATTTTAATTAAACTAAAATTAAAGTTTTTAAATTTATTAATTTGAATATTTTCCATTACTAGAAATGTATTATAAATGTCAATTCATTGTACATGTACTTGTATGGTATTTATCAATTATTCGAAAATAGTAAAGATAAATAATAATATTATCAATAAGTAATATTTATGATATTCTGTGATCATAACAAATAGTACTGGATATCATTCCTATGATAATTAACATCATACATATCAATCATTTCTAATTAATCAATTAAATTTTTTTTCATTTCTTCATATTTTTATTAACAAAAATTTCTTTCTAGAATTGATACTAAAAATTTTTTTGTTTAATTATTTGTGCCATTTCTTTTTTTTTATTTACTACTTGTATTGCAAAACAAAAAAAAAAAAAATTATGCTAATTTTTTAATTCTTATATTTGAATTTAATTTAAAAATTTATTTTGATTTAATCAATTCTTATTAAATTATTAAATTTTTAATTGTTTTTTTCTATGTTTTTAAGTTAAAATTTTTCATCGTCCAAACATTTATATTTATTTAAAACTTTTAAAATTTCATTTCATTTTTTTCTTTTTTCTTATTTATAATTATTTATTTTAATTAAAAATTTTTCATTTCCATTTTTCTTTTTTTTTTTTTTCAAATAAAGAAAAACGAAAAACATATGTTAGATATTTTTTTTCCTAAAAAAAAAAAAGAAAGAATAATAAAAATTAAATTATATAAATATGAAATTATTTATTTTATGATAAAAATATTATTTCAGATTTAGGTGAAGTAATACATCATCATCCATTATTTGTAAAAAATACATCAAAATATTGGTATAAGCCAACAATTACACGAGAAGAAGGTTAGAAGAAGGAAGAGTTTAAAATTTTATAAAAAATTTTTTTCTTTTTAAATTTTTAAATAAATTAACGAAATTTTTTTAGCTATAATTTAAGAGCTAAAATAATTATTTAAATTTATGCAACTTATATGCATTATCATTCATGATCTTGATATATATATATATATATATAATCAATATTATATCTATGTAGGATAGTGTTATGTTTAACTAAAAGTAATTATCAATTTTGCTAAAGATATGAAATGATTTTTAGAATTAAATTACTAAATTATTAGATCAGATTTTTTTCGTCAAATTTATCATATAAAATTAGTATATAATTTTATAATTAATTTTAAATTAAAAAAATATAAATTTAAAAATTGTCTATTAGTAAATGTGATAACAAATTTTGCGAAATATTAATCAAATTTTCTGATAATAATTATTCTTACAATATTTTATGATAATGAAAAATTATTTCTTTTTTATTTAATAATATTTTTATTCTCATTCTTTCGTTAACTGATAATTATTATCAATTTACGATTTAATTGTATTTCGTTACGATGATATTTTTAATAAAATAGCATCTATCTGTATGATAATATTTTTGATAAATTTTTATTATGATAATTAATTTTATTCATTATCATATGATAATGATATATGCGGTATTTTCAGCAGTAAGCATGCTTAAGGATAAACCACCGGGTACGTTTGTCGTACGGGATAGTAATAGTTTTCCGGGTGCATTTGGTTTAGCATTAAAAGTTGCTACACCACCACCAGGTGTTCATCCAGGTAATTTATTTCATTTTTAATTTAATTTCAATCTATTTTCAAGATATATTTTAACAAATTGATATAAATTATTTTATCAAAAAAAAAAAAATAAAATTATTTTTAGGAAGAAAAAAGGCCATATTATTATTATTATTTTTTCAAAGCAAATATAAATTTTACTTCAAATATTTGTTTTCATTATTATCTCTTATTTATCGAATATATTGTTATCATATTATCTTTTATTTATCAAATGTATTATTATCATACTATCTTTTATTTATCAAATGTATTGAAATATCGATCTTTCATCGAAATTTTATAGAATTCTAATGCCTCTCGATTCAGATATTCTGCCGAAAAATTCTTATTTATTAGATAAAATTATCATTCCTTTTCATGTAGTGTTAATATTAGTAAAATTATTTTTAAATAATTATTACTCATATATAAATATATATATCAATTCAAACTAATAATCATGATACTTCCTTGCTCATCATAAAAATAAACTATTAATCTTGATTATTTTAATTATACAATTATTATTATTATTTTTCAAAAAATTTTAATTTCTATTAAAAATACTAATTTTCAGGTGATGGTACCGAATTGGTGCGACATTTTTGATTGAACCATCACCAAAAGGTGTTAAATTAAAGGGTTGTAATAATGAACCAATATTTGGCACCTTATCAGCACTTGTTTATCAACATTCAATTATACCACTTGCATTACCTATTAAACTATTACTACCGGAATATGATCCGGCCAATACACCGGAACATATCTCGGCTGCACAGCAACTTTTACAACAAGGAGCTGGTCAGTAGTTAATTCATTTTATTTTTATTTTAGTAATTCGATTTTTTATACTTTTATTTTTCCTTTCTTTTTTTTTTCCTTTTACATCATTCATATTGAAATGAATGATGCAAATTCATTTCTATTTTAATTTAATTTTAAAATGCGTAAATTTTAATTTCGTCCAATCAATCCTATTTATGTGGCCAAGAGGAATGGGAATTACTCAATTCGCTTAACTTTTCTTTCCTAATGTCCTATGTATATATATGGCCAAGAAAAAAAGTTGAGCTAATAAATATGCTAATAATTTTTATTCGATGAAATAATTTTATTTTCATATCATAAATACATTTGATATTATCAAAGGATTAGAAAATATTTGATAATTTCCTTTTTTTTTCATTGATAAGCAAATTAATTGATTAAATGTTTAGTATAAATATAAAATTATTTTTTGATTGCTTCTTTCTTTCTTTTCTTTTCTTTTTTCAAAGAATGCCTATAGTGATAAAGGATAAACGGGGAAAAGTGATAAATTTGATAATTTTTACAAATTAAAAATTGAAAAAATTTATAGCATGCAATGTAACATATATAATTTCATTGGATACCGAATCATTAACCGGACCTGAAGCTGCTAGACGATGTATCGATCAAGCATTTGAACTTCTTAAACAAAAAATGGTACAACCTGTTTCAGTGCATTTTAAGGTAAAATTAATCATTTGATAAAATTTAGTACTAATTAAAGGGAAACATTAATTTCATTTTTATACAAATCAATCATTCATTTGTAAATTTTAAAAATAGCAAAATAACAATTTAAAATCATATTTATTTACTTACATCGTCTATCGTGTATGATAAACAAAATTTTCGAAATTTAAAAATTTCAAACTTTTAGTTTAAACTTTAAAAATTTTAACATTATAAATTTAAATCTGTTAACATGATTATATCAAGTATATTTGTTTATTTTTCCTAACTGTTTCTTAGATTTATCATCCATTATTATCATTATATTATCATTCTATTATTATCATTACAATGAAATATCACGAGATATATAACTAATAAGATAGTATTGTGATCCATTTTTATCTTATTTTCTCTTCTCATTTCACATTGATATAAAACAATTTAGGATATATCATGGATAATCGATATTAAAAAAGATTAGAGATGCAAACCTTAGAATCTTCTCATTTTTTTAAAAAATCAATAATCATAGATTATTGATTGATGATTGCATCAAGATATTATATTATTATATCAAGATATTATATCATTATCATTATATCATTACAAACAAACTATAATTTGTTATTCATTTCATATTAGTAAATTTTTTTTTCACTTATAAAAAGAATAAATTATTATTAATCAGAAATTAAAAATAATCACAAATTTTATTGGAATGATTAGTGATAGAAAAAAATTCATATTAAAAATATAATTAGTGATAATTCCTGATTCACGCATAATCTATGAAACCTTTCACGTACGTGAATGATAATTAAGGAATGAATTTCTTTTTAAATTAATTAAAATTATGTAATGAAAATAAACTTTTTCCTTTCACGTATTTCAATTAAAATTAGAAAAATTTTTTTTTTAAATTTAATTTCTTATTTGTATAAATTTTTGTTTTTGTAAGAATAATTGTTAATAAAATTTTTTCGATTATTAAATTTTTAATTTCTAATTAATAATAAATTATTCGTTTTAATAAATGAATGAAATTACCAACGATCAAATGTTTATTTTCAATCATAAATATTATTACTATTATTATTACTATTATTACTATCATAAAGTTCATGGTCATTTAATCGGTCATGATCCTTCAAAATATTTTCAATTTATTATTTCACATATATTAATTAATTGAATAATATTGATTGATTTGCTATATTAATAATTATTCAATCAAAAAAATGTACGAAATTTTTACGATTCAAAAATTAAATATAATCAAAATAAATAATTTGATAAGAATAAGAGATAAAATTTTGTAAAGCTTATTTATTTATTTATTTGTTTATTTAATTTTTTTTATAAATATAAAAGTTTATTATGCAATTGAATGAAATAAATATTTTTATATTATTTATTCATATTTTGATATAAATATTTATTTGTAAAATTTATCAAATAATTCAAAAATTTGTTTAATTTTTTTCAACTTATCTCATATCAAAAACAAAAATATATATTTTAATAATTAATTTAATTTCAATTAATTCAATTAATAATAGAATAATTATGGAATTAAAATTATAGAATTAAAATTTTAAAATAATTTACAATTCAAAACAAAAATATATATACATATATGTTTGTTTATTTTAATTTATAAAATAACATTGATAATAAAACAAATCAAAATTGCTAAGAGGATTATTTGATAGATTTAAAATTTTATCAAAAAAATTTTAAATAATTTTATCCGTAAGATTATAAAATAAAAGATTAGAGGAAGAGAGAGAGAGAGAGAAGGGGACGAAGAAAAAAAATGGAAGGAATTTTATCTAAAAAATATTAATAAATTTTTTAAATTTTATCACATTTATTTTATCGATAAGATAATATATTTTCTAATCCTATTGTTGCAATTATATTTTGAAAATTTGCTAAAATTTCAAAATATAATTCGAATTATTAAATATTTTAATAAATTAATTTTTAATAATTTTAGAGCAAAATTATGAGATTATTTGATTTCGTTGAAATTAATTTATCATTTAATAATTACATTTTATCATTTTATCATTACAGGTATCATCGCAAGGTGTTACAATAACGGATAATACGAGGCGACTTTTCTTTAGGCGGCATTATCCTGTACAATCTGTTACATATGCTGGTTTAGATCCGTCAGATCGAAGGTATAAAATTTAAATTTGATATTACAAATTTTCAATATTTGAATTTAATAACATTAATTTAATCTATAAATGATTTCTTTAAGGGCATATCGAAAATTGAAATCATTCCAATTTTTTTTTAAATTAGAATTGAGTTAGAATTGAAAAATTAGAATTGAAATTAGAATTTTTTTTAATTAGAATTGAAATTTTCGTATCACATGATTATTTCATTATTTCATTTTAAAATTTAATCATTGGATATGATTTTTCAAAAAGCGCAATTAATCATTATTTGGATGAGTAATTTTAACATTGAAATGTGATATATTTTGTTTTAAAAAAAAATATTGATAAATTAGTATAAAATTTTTAGTTTTAATCATTTCAATATTGTAATTATCTGAATGGAATTTACAGGTGGGATAATTCATACCTGGATGGTAGTATGCCAAAATACGTAAAAATTGCTCGAATATTTGCATTTGTTGCACGAAAGATAGGTTCGAGAACGGATAATACATGCCATATATTCGCGGAATTAGAACCTGAACAACCTGCTACAGCTGTTGTAAACTTTATTACCAAAGTTATGATGGGACGTAGATGAAATTAATTAATTTTATTTTGATTTCTTCTAATATAAGAAATTTGAAAATTGAAAAAGTTCAATTTTATTATTTATAATTTTAGTAATTTTTTCAATTTGCTAAGTTTTCAAAAAAGAAAATAAATAATTTTTAATAAAAAAGGGAAAAATGAAAATTAAAAATTTTTCACAAAAAAATAATTTCAAAGTTTTTATTTTTAAGAAAAGAAAAAAAAAAAGAAAACAAAGTTAAATTTTTATTTTCCATTTGGGAAATTAATAGTTGCATTCCATCATTTCTTTGTATATGAAAAAGTTTACATTGATTTAATTTTCTCCTCTTCTTTTTATTTCTTCTAGTCTCTCTCTCTCCTCTCTCTCTCTCTCTCTCTCTTTCTTTTCATTTTCTTATTATTTTTAATTTCAATATTTGAATTTACTAAAATTAATCATACATAATTTTATCACTATCATATAGGTAGAAAATTTAGTGAAAATTTTTCAATCAATAATTTTGATAAATTTTGAACCTTAAATACTAACAAATGTTTTCTGAATCAGTATATATTCGATTATATCAGAAATTTAAAAGGAAATGAAATAATTTAGGCTTATATTATTTTCCTATATACAATTACATATATAAATATATAATATATTGATTGGAGCATAAATGAATTATATAATATATCATTTTTTTTTCATATTTTTAAATTAAATTTGAAAAGTTTGAAACAACTTACTTTTTTTTTTCTGTAAAATATTTTACTAAAAATTGCCTTCAATCTATTTTGTGTCTTTTCAAAAGTTTTTTTTCTTTTTTTTGCTAAAACTTTTCCTTCTCTCTTTTCTTTTTTTTTTTTCTTTTATTCCTTTTAATAAATTCAATTTTTATTTTCTATAATTCGTCGTCTTTTTTTTCTCTCTCATGGAAAAAAAAGCTTAATTGCTTTGAATTGTATTTTATTATCATTATAATTATCATTATTACTATTATTACTATTATTATTATTATTATTATTATCGTGATTACGATTAATGGTTAATAACTATCATCATTGTGTATTGCGCTGCTGTAAAATTTTGAAATTCATACATAGTTTATTTTTTCTTTTTTTTTGCATCAAAAAATAGTGCTCTTTTTTTCCCAATCTTTTTCTATTTGAATCAATTAATCAATTAATTAATTAATTGAATTAATTGATTAATTGATTACTTGATTGATTGTATATATGTCAAGATATTAGAAAAAGAAATATATTATTTTAATTATTTTTTTTCTCGCCATATATATATGTATATATGGCTAATACCAAATAATTGCTGTTATTATTGCTAATTATGAGCTTTTTTTTTGTGAAATGAAGAAAGGAAAAAATATTTTTAATTAAATAATACTCAAATATAATTTAATATTCGATTAACGATAAAAATCCATTTCAAATTTTATATTCAAAATTGAAAAATCGATCGGAAATTTTAAAAATCCCGCAAAAATTCACTTATCAAATCGATGATATATGCTTGTTACATAATTATTCAATGGAATTTCGATTTTTTCTTCAAAAGGTCAATCCTATTTCATTCACTCAAAAGGTCAACCCGTTTCATTCTCAACATACAATTCAAGAGAGAACTCATAATACTACAAGAAAAGGTCAAAATAGCAGCATGGGAAAAAAAAGAATGAAATAAAAGATAAATGAATAAATAAATACACAAAGAGAAAATGGATATTTCTTGTGATGATATGATAAATATAATTAATCAATCAATTATTGGCTAAATTTATCTCAGACAAATCAAATATATGATTAATCAAAGCTTGTTATGTTTTATTTGATTATTTAATTTTAATTTATCATTCATTCAATCACGTATTTGCGTCACGTTTTCTAGCGTTTTGCACATAGTTAAAATAATAGATTATTCATGTTTCACGTGAAATTTGTTTACTTTTTATTTAAATTTTATTTTTGAAAATGACATATCTATAATGTAAACAAATATCAGTGCTAAATTTTAGCATACCTTAGATTTTTTTAAATTTTTATTTAAATTCTCGAAAAGAATTGAAAATATATATGACTGATTAACAACGATATGATTTTAGTGATAATAATAATAACAATAATAGTTGAAAATTTAAATGACAAGCATTTAGTGATAATAAAAATACTAATGTGTGATAATAAATAATAAAAAATGATAATAAAAATACTAGTGGAAATGTTGTACAAACTGTAATTTAATTAAAGTTTTAAATTGTTTTTATTACATAAATGTATACGTAAAATAATAAAAACTATTATCATCAATGATAACAATAATGATAATGATGATGATAATGATCATAATAACAATAACGATAATAGTGATAATAATAAAAATAATTACAAATAATTGATTAATATTATAATTTTCATTTCTAATTCTTGAAGAAAAGAGTATTGCAAATTTAAAGATAAACTATAGTTTGATATTCCATCCCTTTAATCTATCAATATAAACTATAATAATGATATCCATTATAAAGTTATGCTAAATTAAAACGATATAAAACTAACTAAAATATATCGATCGATCAAATAAATTCTGGTATTTATCACCATTGTTAAAATATACTGATAATATATTGATCGATCGATCGATTAATCTGCAAACAATAATTTAATGAAATTTTTTACACTTACATTATTGAATTCAATACTAGATGAAATAAAATTTTCTAATTGATAAGTTTTATAATTTGTTTGATGCAATAGTCCTATCTTTTTGGCCTATTTGGCTTTTAAATAACAATAATAGGCCAAGTAAAAGTGAAGGGCAAAGAAAGCTAATATACCGATAGCGTTGCTATGACAATCAATTTTTATCGTCCATTTATCATTCATTTTGCTTACGCTTTAATCCTCATTTCATGCTGATGGGTAATTGAGGCAAATAAAATTTTTGAATTTATTAGTATATGGGCAATTGCGTTGGTGGATTTAAGAAGCGTAGGCGAAAGTTACAACATCAAAAAAATTTAGGTAAATAATAATTCATCATTATTTATCATTATTATCATTATCATTATCATTATCATTATCATTATCATTATCATTATCATTATCATTATCATTATCACTATTATTATTATTATTACCATTATCGTTTCTTTTTTTTCTTTTCAGAAAAACGTTTTAATTTTTCTATGCAAATATAATCTAACATTTATTTTATCAATTAAAAAATGTATTAATTATTAAATTTGATAAATTTAATATTTTAAGCTTAAATAATGCTTTAAGCAAAAAAAGCAAAACAAAGATAAAACTTTTTTTTCTTAAATTAAGAATTATAATTATAAATAAGCTAAAATAATACAAATAGAAAATAAGAAAAGAAAAAGAAAAAATCATTCAACAAAATTATTTTTCAGTTTTTGCGAAACTTTTTAATTTCTGGTAAAATTCTCGAGAAAAAAGAAGAAACGAAATTTTACAATTTTATAGCTATTAGCAGCATTTTGTAAAAATTTCGAGAAATTATTGTATTTGTTAAAATTATCTCAAACTAACAAGTTTTAAATTTTTGATTTATTTATTATGAATGAGCAATTTTTTTTTTTTAAGAAATGCATTGATCTCGAAAAAAAACTTAAAACTTTTTTTAATGCAAATAAATTGAAATATGTTAATTATTGAATTTTGATAAATTTAGGAAAATACGAATTTGTATTTTGGGATTAGATGGTGCAGGTAAATCAACTGCTATATGTGCATTAGCTTCAGGTAAGATCAATCATTTTTTTTTGAAAAAAAAACTATTTTTAAGTTTAAATATTACAACAAATATATGATATATTAATTATCACTGATATATAACTGCAATACTAGAATGTTTATCAATTGTACTTCATTACTTAAATACTAAATATATTACAATAGTAATAATAGTTGTTGTTATGAAATTATCACTTACAGGTGAATTAAATGATATCTTACCTACGAATGGTTTCGCACTACAAGAATTTCGATATAAAAAGCTGAAATTATTGCATATGATTTGGGTGGTGGTAGTGGGATACGTTCGATATGGAAAAATTATTATCCTGAGGTATAGCTATTAGCAAAAGATTTGATTAAAATGTATTTATCAACTTTTCTTATCATTTGATTTTTTTTTTTTTTTGTTTAAAAAAGTTTACAATATCATATTATCATCGAGAACGAAGAATAACTATGTATGAGAAATTAAATTTATGATTATTTGATATAAGATTAGAAAAGTTTAGGTGTTTGGTGTAATTTATGTTATTGATGGAAGTGAACGAAAACGTATCGAAGAAAGTGGTCGATTATTAAAGGATGTAATTAGTGATGAAGATTTGCATAATAAGCCATTTTTAATAATTCTAAATAAAAAGATCGAGAACGATGTATCGATGAAATTCAATTTAGTGATCGTTTTAATTTGCATACCTTAGCAAATCAATATCA
Source organism: Dirofilaria immitis (assembly GCA_024305405.1). Classification (NCBI taxonomy): domain Eukaryota; kingdom Metazoa; phylum Nematoda; class Chromadorea; order Rhabditida; family Onchocercidae; genus Dirofilaria; species Dirofilaria immitis. Next base: position 30,210 of record JAKNDB010000041.1, read on the forward strand.
AACACAAATTCGAGTGGTATGTTAAAATTTATTTACAAATAATAATAAATTAACACTTCACTTTCAATTTATCTTTGATTATTTGCTGATTAAGATAAGATAAGATGATATAATTTCAAAATGCTTTTCAATTACTACAATATCATTATAGATCTAACAAAAAAAAAAAAAAAAAAATTTAAGCTCAAAAAATAGTAAGACAAGATATTGGTATTATTTTAAAATGATTTATCAATGACTATAGAGCATTATTATAAGCTTAATAAAAAGGCAACGTATCGATTAAATGAAAATCTTGGCTTCATAAATAAAAGCCAAGTGATTGTTTTAATGAAGAAATATTCCAATAATTAATTTATCATATGATTATTGTTAAAGGAAATTTGTCAATCAAATATTGGTAGTGGAAAAATGATAGATTCAACACTTAAAGATGGCTTTGAATGGTTATTAGAGCAAATTTATCATGATTATGAAATTCTCGAGAAGAAAGTAAATGAAGCATTGGAAAAGTTTAAAAGGCGACAAAATGAGGAACGAATAAGACGTCAACATCATCTTGCTACGACAGTTAGCTGGTATCACTTCTATCTATTCATATTTACCTATTTTCATTTATTCGATTTATTAAAAGATTTGAAGAAAAAAAATTTATAAAATGTATACTTATCATAGTTTCAAGTTAATTATCAATTAATCTAATTTATCAATTTATCATTATCATTTTTGCTTCGAAATGAAAATTAAAAAGATTAGAGAAATCGTTCGTTTTTGTTTGTTTGTTTTTTTTTTAAAGGTCTATCAAATGGAAAAGCTTGTTGTCATCATGTTACAACATCTTTTCCAGTTCAACTATTTCCGAAGATCAAGCAAGCGATATAGGTGCAGTAGAAGTAACAGCAACAGCAACAACAACAACAGCAACAACAACAACAGCAGAACCAACAACAACAACAGTACAGCATAGTAAACAACCGATAGATGAAAATAAACATATTGATCGTTCTGCAATTATGCCATCGACAAATGTAAATATTGATCAAATAAACAATTCGGAAATTGAAAATAAAAAAATAAACAAAAAGGGTAAATTTTTTTTTTTACTATCATCATATATTGTAAATTATGGAACAAAAAAAAAAAAAAATAAACAAAATAAATTTGAATTATTTGAATGTATATCAGTTTTATCAATTGAAATAATACTTATCCAATGTATAATATAAATTAAGCATAATTAATATATAATTAATTAATTAATTAATTAATTAATTATTATAGCTTCAACGAAATGTGATAAATCCAACGAAAGATTTGTCACCTGAATCAAATGATCCAACGGTAACAATGAAATATCCGGAAATATTTGAAGTAAAAGCATTGTTTGAACAATTACAAGAATCAAAAAAGCAAATCGAGTAAATATGAATGGTATTATTTCGACCAATAACAGGACAGAAAATGGTATATTTAAATTTTAATTTTTTTTTTTAAATTAACAAATTATCTCTTGACGATTGATTATCGTTGAAGTTCTCGTGAAGGATTTATCCTTGATAAAATTTACTCAATTAGAATTAATTTAATTCGATAATCGTTCATTTCAAAACTTTAACTAATTTATTTCAAATTCATAATAGAAATTTAGTATTTGGCTAACTTTTAGCAAATTTACAATCAACATCAAAACCTGCTCGCATTACTCAATTTGTACCATTAACAATTATACCACATCAACAATCAAGGCGTCCTGTTCGTCCAAATCGACGATGGAGGACTGATTCAATTTAAATTTTTGAATATCTATGCAATTCTGTGCCTTAGTGTCTAAAATAAGCCGAATTCTATTTTGCAAAACATTCCAATTCTTTTTAGTTATCAGATTATGAAGGAGAGACAATTTCGAGAATGTTTTGAACTTATCCAAAATTTAGAGCATTAAAGTAGGCTACGATAAATAGATGGGAGAAAAATTTAGCATAGATCAGAGGTTCGTTGAGACGAACAATAGCTAGTAATCGCTCAATTCTCAAATTTTGAAATGGAATTCAGAATCGCCTTTAGAGCTGATGCTAGAAATTTCATTCACAGCCTGTTGAGACTATAAGAAACGCGTAACTAATTCATTAAGGACAAATTTAGAATAACTTAACAAAAAGTACTATACCAAACAACATGCAACTCCTTGAACTGAAGTTCAATGCATTATCATCTGGATGAGAAAAGCAATGACAACAGTCTGTCTCACTTCTTTCTAATTTCTTCGCCAGATTCTCTATTACTAAGTTTATAGTATTTCGTGAAAAATGAATTATAACCATCCTTCAAATTCTTTTAATTAGCTGCCCTATACATTAGTCCATTCCTGCTGAAATGTGACTTCTGATTCTCCGAAACTTGTGCCTTGCAGAATATGCTGCTTCCAAATGATGTTTATGCGAAACTTTATGAAGAAAAATAAACAAATTTGATTCAAAACAGCAACAATATAGCATACAAATTAAGCTTCATGTGAAACTATCTAATCGAAAAGACCAAAGCCCATATCTTCGTCAGATTCCTCTTTTGCTTCTTCCTTTTTACTTTCCTTTTCTTCTGCAACAGCTGCTGCTGGCGCTGCTGCTGCTGCCGCTGGTGCTGCTCCTGCTGCAGCAGCACCACCACCACTACCACCACCACCAAAACTTGTACTGATATTAGTTATCAATGCCTAAATAAGCAGAGAACACAATAAAAATCGGCAATTATCGGATTTAAAAAGAAAAAATTATTATAATCTCACATTCCCTCTTTTCTATCCCTGTCACATAAAGAAAGTAAAACTTTGTTGGAAAAAGCTACTTTCTTTTATCCCCTGAAAGTTAAAAAAATGACAAGTAATAATAATTGCCAAATAATATGCATACCTTCACATCAACTCCTTCCAGAGCTTTAGCAAACAATCCTGGCCAAAATGGTTCCACTTCAACACGTGCAGCTTTCAAGATAGTTGCGATTTTATCTCCAGTAATTGCAACTTCATCATCTTGCAATATAAGTGCCGCATAAACACATGCTAATTCCTGATTTGCCATTTTTCCTGCTACGCAAGTGCACGTCGCTATTAAGCCTTAGCTCTATTTGAGAACAATGCACTTTGTCTAAAGTAATATTTAAAAGACTATTAATTCTATTTAAATAGATAGTTTCGTCATTTCATTGAAATTCCAAAAGAAAAAGCGTAAGTGCTTAACTCACAATGACAGAATCCATCTTATTCGAATTTAAAATATTTTTCGCATTAGTTATTTCGAATTGCTCTATTAGTAATGCCAGCAATACTTCAATAAGAACGCTGACCAAATCACCAGATCAACATTCTGGCTTCATGTCAAGCCTCTCAAGGCTTACTTCACCTATCAGATCTACATATATAATTCACAGTGATAAATAAATGTTTATGTCGAATATACAACCGATTCAGATAATCATCTTCAAATCAAACCATTTAATCTTACAGAAACAGTAACAAATACAGAACAAAAGACATTAAAATTCTCAAGCAACCAATACACAGGCACCACCTACTGCCTTGATCTTCTTTTCCGCTGAATGTGAGAAATATTTTGCTTTAACTATAACAGGTTGTTTCGGTAGAAGGCCTTTCCCAAGAACTTTGAAATAACCAGCTCGGACGACATCGATTACTGGTGCTTTATTTTTCTTTTCCGCATAAACTTTTCGCAAATTCTCCGACACTAATGACCATAACTTGTCAACATTTACTGTCGGACAATACAGCCGGTTACGTCTCAAATGAAAATTTCTCATACCAACCTAAAAGAATTATTTAATATATTTCAAATATTATTCGAATATACAAAAAAAAACTTCCCTATAAACAAATGATCTGTATTACATTCTGATATATGCAGCTAAATTTTCTACATATAATTCATTCAATGTTTAATTGTAATAATTACCAAACATTTCTAAAGAGGTAGTATAGAGTCTGCTCATTTCAGTAAGTTAGTTTCTTTTAAAAAAATCTGAAGATGAAAAGAGAATTTATAACTTTCAGCCCCTTGTATGCAAATAAATCAAATATGTCACGCACTCGGTGTTGAATACGAGGAAAAAACCTGTCCACATCTTCCTCTTAAAAGGGGTTAAAATCTGGAAAAGTAAAATGGTAAAATAATATCTTAATGACAAGACATAAAATGATATTTTATAAAAATAAGCAATAATAAAACCTTTCCAAAATAACCAGGATGGTATTTGTCAAAGTTGATACGGTGATGGTGTTGTCCACCAGCATTACCTCTGCCACCCGGATGTTTACGATGTTTACCGACACGTCCATGTCCATGTGATACGTGACCTCTTAATTTCCTTGTTTTCTTCTTTGATGTGGCCATCCAAATTCTGCAAAAGAAAAATAGATATCATCAATGGAAACGATTGCAATTTTTAGGGATTACTTTGAGCCTTATCGTAACGTATTAGTAGCTTCATTAATGAACAAAAGGATTGAAATAATAACGGATAACTTTTACGGCGATTATCTCGCATATAATGATGTTAAGTTATAATATGCTAGACAGAAAAGTCAAGCATAACTTAACAAACAATGAATCTAAGACGCAAGCACGTGAAAGATTCAGTGCAATTTAATTCAGTGCAATTTACCCTCTAACCGTCTCACGCTTAAGCCACGCTAGTATGAAACCTCACTACCCATAGCATCTAGTCAAACATCCCAAAACCAAACTGTCAAAACGTTTCAGACTAAAAATATGAAAATGAAATCCCAGACCACGAAATGATGGTGGATATCGAGTATTGTTCTCGTTAATCTCTGGTAAAGTAGGTTGGGTGAACAGGTTTTGTTAAACGTTTAATTTTCTGTATATTATAAGTCTTTATTGATAACGCATATGTATATTAAAATGTTTTATATCTCACGGACAGATTTAGTCATAGCATGGCCAGGTTGCATGATAAAAAAGACTATTGTTTAGCTTTGGCTGTGGCTCGTTAGTGCTAAAAATTTCCGAAGAAAATGAGTACTTTGCGAAGACTAATTTATTGTATTTTATTTTATAGATCATTATTTCATATTTTTGCATCTGGAAATGATACTAGATTTACATATACTTATATTGTCGTGCGTAATAAATAGGAATTACGAATTGAACATTTATTGTCTGAACTGTCATAAGCGATTAAATTTATAGGTTATTTGCATAGGATTAATCGTAATAAAGCAATTACATACCGCTTTTTAGTTATTAATCTTTTACAGAGAGGAATCATTGATTTCTCTCTGTGAAAAATTATATGTACTTTTGCTTTTAGATATTTCTTAGCTTCTGTTTTTTCTTCTGGAACCATTATCTTAACTTGTTTTGTTAAGTAAAATTGAACTACCTTGGTCTCTAGGACTAGGTACTACTAAGAGCTTGGTAGTTTGATTTGGAGCTCAAAACTAGACAGTGTGATACTTGCATATAAATTAAGTACTAGATAAAAAAGCTGGCGAGAGATAGATATATGCAGAATGAAATAGTTTCTATTTGGCGAATGATATTTTTCCAGTTGACATATTTCCGATATTTTTATCAATGGGAAGGAAGGAAAAGTGTTACACATTTCATTCCAATATCTAGTTTGCTATGTTTCGAGAATTATAATTATTTATTAATTATTGAAAGTATTGTCCATAATTTTTCGTTTTAATCGAATTAGTTCTTTGGGGATTTGAATGATTGTATTAACCATAACTTCAGTTATAATAATTAATTTTTATTATAAAAAGGAAAGGAAAAGAGAAAAATGGCAGCAGCGGGAGAAAAATTGATGAAACGTTTGATTCAACTTGGAGCTACAGTGGCCATTGGCGCGGGTGTGGTATCAAAGGCATTGTTCAACGGTTTGTTTTTATGACTTGCCTTCTCTTTATTATTATTTCATCAATAGATTGTAAAGTAATGAAACATAGGTTTCTAATTTTTTCATTGGGATAAGAAATAATCGATCATTTTATGAGATATTTTATAAACAGGCAGCTAAATAAATAATCAAATATTAATTTAAACTCAAATTTATTGGATAATATTTTGCGTTCAGTAATTGTTACGTAACTAGAAGTATAATAATTTTTTGAAGCTTTAAAGATTTATCTGTTCAAGTACAAAGTATTACTTATTAATAGTACTTCGAAGTAAGATTTTGGAACATTAAACAAATAAGTTTTAAAAAGTTAAGGAATTAAAAGGATGGAGATTATGTGATATTGATGATCACAAAAATGATAATACGATGGTATTTTTCGAGAATTATTGAATAGTATTTTGAGAATTTAAAAAAATCAGCGAATCTTTTGTTATTACAGTGGACGGTGGACAACGAGCTGTAATCTTCGATCGCTTTACTGGAGTGAAACAGGGTGTTATCGGCGAGGGTACACATATGTTAATTCCAGGAATCCAAAACCAATTATTTTTGATATTCGATCAACCCCGAGAGCTATTTCTACAATTACAGGAAGTAAAGGTAGAGTTTTTTCCTGCTTATCCTCATTTCGAAATAAATTTAGGAGAACGGTAAAAATAATGAAAGGGAATGAATAAATTCAAGTCCCGAGGTTTTTAATAGTATATGAACTTTTGAAGAAAAGTAATTGCTACAGAAGAAGATTTTTCTTCAATTAGTTTTATTTCAGACTTACAAAATGTGCAAATAACATTGAGAGTTTTACATCGACCTGAGCCGAGCAAGTTGCCGAATATATATTTGAACATTGGACGAGATTATGCAGAGAGAGTGTTGCCTTCAATTACAAATGAAGTTTTGAAAGCTGTCGTTGTAAGTAATCATATTTTTGAAACATTTAATCCTTCTTTTTGCGAGCGTGGCATTTATATATGCAGTTGCTAGTTGACAAAGCATGCATACTAAATGCTTTAATGCACAAATTTCCTACAGAAAGTTAGGAGGTTCCCTTTAATTAAACTTCTGGTTAAATCATCCGTTGTTGGTTGTCATAATCAAGTCAGGATAATTAGAAACATTAGCGTCATTTCCAAAATATACTTTTTTCACATTATCACATTATTTAATAGAATGCATTTATTACATATTGTTTGGCGGAATGCATTTATTTATTATTTTAATCTCTTCCCAAGAAATTTGCTTCCAGAGATTGTTCATTGCCAGAATAATCATGCTTAATTTTAGGCTCAATTCGATGCACATGAAATGATAACACAGCGAGAAAGTGTCAGTCACAGAGTTTCTGTTGAATTATCGGAAAGAGCCAAGCAGTTCGGCATTCTATTAGATGACATTGCTATTGTAAGTCTGATGAAACTTTTTTATTCAATGTGAAATTCAACTAGAACATTTAGTTGTTGATATAAAAATGCAATAACTTATCAGTTCAGAGATCAATTTTCAGAGTATTTGTCCATTTTTACTTATATCATTAAAGAGAAAACTATATTGTTGAAATTCAGGTACTAATTGTTTATATAAATTCAATAATTAAAATTCATCTTATTACAATAGCTAAAGATGTAGTAGATTGAAGCTTAATTTTAGATTTCGTCATATTAAGAAGTTTTGCTCTTAGGCCAACTTTCTTTGATGATTCTTCACCTGATATATAAAGACATTCGAAACAAAGAAAATTGTGCAATATTAGCTCATTCTTTTAATATTTGTGCAGCAGTAATAGCACGAAGATATTTATCATTGCTATTAACTGTCACATTAAAATAGATGATTCTTGAAATAGCCCAAGAGTTGATATTTTTATACTTTTTGGTTTTTGGAATTCCATATCAGTTTTTAACTTTTATATGAAAAATTTTCAGACACATCTGTCTTTCGGGCGTGAATTTACAGATGCTGTAGAGATGAAACAAGTGGCACAGCAAGAAGCTGAAAAGCTCGTTACCTTGTCGAAACAGCAGAACAAATGAAGATTGCAGCTATAACAACTGCAGAAGGTGATGCACAAGCAGCTAAGCTTTTGGCTCAGGTAGAAAATTTATATATATTAAATATAAATACAGTTTTTATATGTTTCAGAGATATCCTAGTGCGATGATTTTGATTTTTATGAAAATCATAGCTAGTAATAGTTTTGTTAAGTAACGGTAGAATCAAAATCTTTCGTAATTGTTATCTAATATTATCATTTTTTTATGTTTTAAATAGAATGTGACATTCAGTGTACCATCGATATTAATGAGGTTATTGCAGGCATTCAAAGAAGCTGGTGATGGCTTAATCGAATTACGAAAATTGAAGCTGCAGAAGAAATAGCTGAAAGAATGGCAAAGTCCCGAAATGTCGTATACTTGCCGAATAATCAAAATACACTGTTTAGTTTGCCGACAGTATAGCGAAACTAGATTTGTTTTATTTGAATGATATTTTTGATTTTATTATTGAATAGTATTGTCCTGAAATTATTTAACTTTTTATTTTCTCCGGTATTAGAACAGCTGTACAGCTGCTACAGTTCCTACATTTGATTTACTTTTGTTACTATTGTTATGAATTTGTTATGTTTATATTTCAATTAATTTTATAAAATGTTCTCAATTTTTGCTCGTGTTTTTAAAATATTTAAAACGGTTAATTAACTATTATATATCTTACATTTTAAAACGTTTTTATGGAATTGATGATTTTCAATTAACTGTAGGTAAATTTTAGCAATATTTGTGTTCGCGCTTTACTTGCGTCGGTAACACCACAAAAAAAAATCGGGAATTGCTTGAACAAGTTTTCTACCTGTCTGACAAGAAATCATTTCAATTTCCTGAACTGTATATATATATATATGTTATATGTCAGAAGTTATTGTCGTAGTATTGCAGTTGGTTATGAAGCTTTTTGTTCCATTTGGTCTTTGGTTTTCTGGATGCGCTAATAGATATGTAGAAGTGAAATAAGGGAGAACTATTCTTGAGTTGTTCTTTGAACGGGATATAGTTATTATAAATTTTTTTTAGGCCAGTATGTCTACTAAAGTTTAAAAATGGGATTTAGTTATTATAAATTGCTTTGATGATGATTCCAGGCAGGACCGCTCTAGGTCTAAAAGGCCAAAATGCCCTTGTCTTGCCGGTTCTATGCAAATCAGTTTCCGGATGTGGAAGATACGGTTATGGTAAACATACGCCAAATCGCTGAAATGGGCGCTTACGTATCGTTGCTGGAATATAATAACATAGGTACATTCGTAAATAGTATCAATATTGTTTGGTTTTTAATTTTACTTTTTGATTCAAATATATTTGAAAAATTTTAATGGTTATAGTGATAATACTATTACGAGTTTTCTTTACTGTTATTAATAATTGTTGAAGTATTATCGTTAGTTACTTTTATATTACTATGAAGCATTCATGGACTAAAATGTTTGTCGATTTAAGTTTATTAAAAAAATTGACATCAGTATATTGCAGAAGGTATGATATTGTTATCAGAGCTTTCACGGCGACGTATCCGTTCAGTAAATAAGTTAATCCGAGTTGGTCGAAACGAGTGTGTTGTTGTTATACGCGTTGATAAGGAAAAAGGTTATATCGATTTATCGAAGAGACGAGTTTATTCGAAAGATTCGATACAATGTGAGGAGCGATTTGCAAAAGCCAAAGCTGTCAATAGGTAACTGATTTATTTGATGAAACTATCGTTTACTTCTACCTTTTACTTATACTTTGTCAAACAAAGTATTATGTTAAATTCTCGCGTAAATGAGTTATCTCATAGAAATACCTAATACAAAAATAATTTACCCTTTTTGTGGAAGATGGATATTTTTCTTTACTTTTTATCGATCGTCAAAATTCCTTGATCCTAAGACAGTTTTCGATATTATTAAGACATCAACAGGTTGTAGTGTTATATCGATCTGTTTTTCTCATTTGTTGATTTCCAATATTAATTTAATGCAATGTTTTTCTCTTTGCGATTTTATCAAAATGACTGATATCGTCAACTTTTCAAAGATACTAAAAAGTGAGTGGGAAATGTGATAATTGTATCAGTTAATTTTCCTTTAGAAGCTAATTTTTATTTTTATGAATTGAGGAATAGTGGTTGGTTGTACAATTTCAGTATTCTTCGACATGTGGCTGACCAGTTGGGTTATGATTCCGAAGAGCAACTAGAGGAGCTATATGATAAAACAGCATGGTATTTCGATCGAAAATTAAAGAGGAAAGGAGCGGCGTTTGATATTTTTAAGAAAGCTATCAGTGATCCATCTGCTTTGGATGAATGTGACATAACACCGGATATTCGGGAGAAGCTTCTGATAGATATTAAGTAAATTATTTAGACCTTCTTATCGTATGTAAATGTGAATTTTCTAATGTGAATATTTAGATTTTTCTCTTTAACAATTACTAAAATAAAAATAAAAAAATAACAAAAAAATAAGTTAGGTTCAATTGTTTTTATTGACCTCAGTTGAAATACAGTTAGGATTGCATTGATGAACTAATCTTACTGGTTTTTCAGGAAAAGACTAACTCCACAAGCCGTGAAGATCCGAGCCGACATTGAAGTTTCGTGTTTCGCATATGATGGAATAGATGCTGTGAAAAATGCTCTGATCAAAGGACAAAAATGCTCAACTGCGGAAATGCCAATCAAAGTGATTAGTTAACTTATGCTTCATTTCGATATTTAGAAAATATGTGCTCAAGTTTTCGGTTATTAGACTAATTAAAAAAATTAGGAGGTTTTCATATTAAAGTTTCAGATTGGTTGGAAAAAGATACTCTTCTTCACTGCACTTGTTACTGTTTTTATTTATAGATCAATCTTATAGCAGCACCACTTTTTGTTGTTACAACACAAACATTAGAAAGAAGTGAAGGTTTGGAAGCAGTGAATAAAGCTCTTGATTTAATCAAAGAAACTATCGAATCTTATCAAGGAACCTTTAAGATCATCATGGCTGTAAGTGATTTTAAATTCTTAGAAGTTTATTTGATTTCTTCTAGGAATGACGACTTCATTGTTTATAGATATTTTGATCAATACTTTGCTGATGACTAAATCTGGAAAAATCAGATATTTTTGAGTGATATGTTGGAATCCGTTAACTTATCAACTTATAAGATACATGCTACACATGCTTAGTGAGAGTCTGTTGTGACATTCTGAAATGCAATATTATCGTAATAGACTTTAGTCTTTTTTCTAGGGATTCCGCGGTTCAGTGCAATTTTCTATTTGATTGAACTTGTGAAATTTCAGCCGAAAGTAGTGACAGATTTGGATGAGGAAGAAATCAGGAAACGAATGGAAATGATGGAAACTCTTGTTGAAGAACTGAGTGGTGATGAAGGTAGCGATGATGATGGTTTGATTGCACCGAAAGGATTAGATCAACAAGCAGATGCTGAGGAGGCAATTCGGAGGGACAGAAGCGATAATGATTCAGACGAACTTGATGAATAATTAAAAATTTCCCATAGTCATGGATCAACAAAAATATGTAAATCTGTAGGGCAACAAGGAAAAAGACTGAAAAAATTTCTGAGACTTTGTGTTTTTACAAACTTTTTTATTTGAAAAGATGCAGTACGGTGGACTTATGTAAAAATTCTGTTCGGAAACTTTTTGATATTCTTTCTCCTAATTTTCACATATCAATGAAGGTCTTTGTTCTTTCAGTTTTTTTTTTTCAACAATTAAATGAAATTGCAATTAGCATTTTTGTTGTGGTAAAGCATATAAGTTTCCGGGAGCATCTCGTTTGTTAACATTTATCCTTTTTCTTGTCGCTGAGTTTGTTCGTTGTTTCAGATTTCTTTATGATTAAGTTGTCGTCTGTGTAAGCTTTGCGAAGGATAAATGGTTTGTATTTTTTATGTTTGCATGTGAAGATTTGTTTAGAGTTACGTATGTGAAAAAATATGAAAGATTGATAAGGTAACCAAAACTTAATCTTTGAACTTAGGGAAAAAATGTTTCACATATTGTTGAAGATTGAAATAAATACGTATGTTATATTCCTCACTAATTTGATCCAATCATCAAACTTTCTGATTTGCATCTTCTTTTTTGGGTGATGTAAAAGTGTTGGTTAGATTATAAAGTAATCATAAATATTGAAAAGTATTTTTAAAAATTGAAATCTACAGTTTGTCTTATATTTGTGCTATTTTTAAAATTTTTAAGTATAGATTATTGAATGATTTATGTGTGTTATTATGATAAAAAAACATAAAAATAAGTGATTATGAGAAAGGAAGAGATTTGAATGTGGTCGGGATTTGGTGAGATTCGTCATGATCAAGATAATTGGTGATGTGTATCAATAACATTTGTAAATGATAACGTAGGATATAGCAATTGGTGAAAAGTGAAAGTGGCAGAAATAAAATTAATATGACAGATAACAAAGATTATGAGAGGAATTGTTCCGCTTTGTACAATGATTTAAAAATGAATTTATCTGATAAGATAGGATACAAACTATATGAACAAGTTTTAGTATACACACACATGTACACAGAGACAGACACAGACACATACACGCATTCATTTGCACTTTAAATGAACATTAATATATCACAATAGTGACAATTATCATTATCAATAGCATACTTTAATTTTAGCAACTATTTTATATTTAAATGAATGAGACGAAAAAAAAGGAAGTATGAAAAATTGCTGCTAGATAAAGTAATTTATGAATGAAATGTCATTTTAAAAGGAAGAAAAGAAAAAGAAACTTATCATTAAAAAGTAAAAGATGAAAAAACAAAAAACTTTTTTGTTTAAATAAAAATAAAAATAAGTAATGCCGAAAAAGAAATTAATATTGATTAATAAATATATCACAATGATTTTTTCATTCTTTAGTTCATATTTTTAAAAATTAATTTTCATTTTTTTTCTTCTTTTATCCTAAAAAAATATCATTTTCTTTCTTTCTTTTTTCTTTCTCTTTCTTAAAATATATTTATTTTGCCAGTAGGAAGAAGAAAAAGAAAAAGCAATTATTAAAGAATCTTTTTTTTTTGATAAGTTTTTTTAAAAAAATTAATTTATCATTTTTATGTTTTAATTAATCGTCAAATTATATATATATATATATATTTGAATTTCCTTTTAATAATAATCTTTGAATTATATGTATTATATTTCAATTTGTTATTAATAAAATTTTAATTATAGAATTTTGCATTATATATATTCATATATGTTTAATAGTATTTTCAATGAATAATTTCGATCGAATTATAAAATTATCATTATTTTCAAATTCTTCAAATTAAAATTATTTTTAGTAATTAGTTAAATATACTAATGTATTTATCGCAAAATTACGTACACAATAATCATAAATGAATGTCGAGAATTTGATAATTTTTAAGATGAAATTATAAACTTGAAACTGCTAATATTATAAATTTGAGGAAATTGATAGATGCTTAATTATTTTCAATGCTACAAATTAATCATTTAGAATTAATTATATTTAGATAATCGGATAATCTCGAAATATTGATAAATATTCTGCAGTGTCCATCAATGTCTATCTAAAAATTACCGAAAAATTTTTTGATTTTAATGATAAATAAGCATTTTCAAAATGCAAAAAAATATTGATACTTAATAATTTTGCAGGCTTTAATTAAAGTTTAATTAAATTTTATGATGTAATTTTAAAAATGCAATGCCAAGTTAAATTTAAATTTTCCACACGAATAAAGTTTAGATTTAAAAAAAAATTTTTTTTGTATGAATTAATTATTTAAGATACGCAATATAAATTTAATTTTAGAATGAATTACAATGATTTTATTCATGATCCGGATTTCGATACATTTTCTCTTCTCATGATTTTATTCATGATCCGGATTTCGATACATTTTCTCTTCTCATGATTTTATTCATGATCCGGATTTCGATACATTTTCTCTTTTCATCGTTTTCTTTCTTTTTCTTATCAAATCTCAATCATAAAAATGTTTGTTGTGATTTGACCTTCAAATTAACAATGTTGTAGAAGGAAAAAATATTGACGAAAATCATATATTAACATTTTATATTTCGCCCTTTTTTTTTTTAATTTTGTATTTTATCAAACCTTTTTTTGAAAATTTTTCCATACTTCCTATTAATTAATTTTTGAGAGAAGAAGGATAAAATTTTTTGCTAAATTGTTAAATTTAACAATTTAGCAAAAATTAATTCAAATGTTGATTCAATTTATCATTAAATTGAAATAATATATAAGCCCATTTGTGATGATAGTAACTGATAATTAGTATTGATATAATTGATAAATTAATAGTTACCTAAGTGATTATCAAAAGGAGTATATTAAATTTTAACATTTTTTCTTCCTCTTTTTTTGAAAAAAAGATTAATAATAATTGAGAGATGAATAAAATACTGATAATTTCTTTTGTTATCGTTAAAATGATATTTAAAAATTTATCGAAAAATATAAATTATTTCATGTAATTTTAAGTTTATAAATTAATTATTTATAAAATAACATCCAATACTCAAATACATTTTACCTGTCCTTAAATATCCAATAGTACTGATGTAACATAATTCTGATTATTTGAAATTGGTTTTTAATTTTTAAAATTATTTAGATATTATTATTTAGATAACAATCGAAAACACAATGTTCATTTGCAATACAAATATGTGTATAAGAAATGGAAATATTTATAGTACCAAAAAATTAATTTATTTATTTCCAAATCATTTTGATTAATTAAACAAATTATTATTGGCCAATTAAAATTTCATACATACCAATTTCATTCTATAATAATAATAATAACAATAATAATAATAATAATAATAATAATAATAATAATAATAATAATAATAATAATAATAATAATAATAATAATAATAATAATAATAATAATAATAGTAATAATAATAATAATAATAATAATAATGATAATGATAATAGTAATAATGATAATAATAATAATGATAATGATAATAACAATAATAATAATAATAATATAGCAAATAATTTAATTTCAATTTATAAAATTTTAAGCCAAAATTAATTTCAAAAGCGATTTAAACAAATTTGAAAGCAATCATGGATGACGAAGAAAATATTTTGAAAAAAGTTTTACTGAATATTTTTAATAACTTACCTGATTTAATCATATTATCTAATGAATATCTTAGTGATGAGATAAATATATTAGTATAGAAATAAGATACAGTAATTGAACTAATATAATTATATAATACAAATAATTAAATTTTTTTCCAATAAAATTTATAAAAGGTTATTAAGTAATTACTGTAAAATTTTAAATTAATAATTATTTGTTAGATAAAAATAATAATTTATTTCTTGTAATTACTATTAATATTTAAAGATTTCAAATGAATGATCGATCTATTCATTTGAAAATATTACAGATCAACGAATGATGGATCTCATTCGTGCTGAAATATTACTAAATGTAAAATGATAAAAGAGATGATATGATAAATAGTATGCATGATACACTTTCTTATTTCATATATCTTACGTGTTCGACGCTAAAAAGCTAAAATTCTGATTTACTGATGAGATGAGACAGATATTTCGAAGAGAATATTCTCGATGATTGATCATCTAAGATAAAACAATGATCTCAAGAGATAAATTTTCATATATTGCAATTACTATTTAACATAGCATATACACAACAATTTAGTTTTTCATTTCAAATTTAATTTCATATTTGCTATACGAATGAAATAAAATTTTATAAATATAATAAATATCTTAGATTTTATTCATTTTTGGGATTATTCAATTATTAAACAAATTTTAATTCAATTATTTTATATAAAATATTGTGAGAAATTCATTTTATTTGCTAAATCGATTTTCAATATGCCAAAATTTTATCAATGATAACAATTCCTTTTAAAGCATTAATTTTTAATAGAAAATGATAAATTTATTTGTTCCAACTTATTTTTAGAAATTCTAAAAATTTTATGTATAAGTTTAAAGAAATTTTAATGTACAAGTTTTTAATTACATTCGATTATCGTTTTTTCTTTTTTTGATTATATCTCTATGATATGATTATATTGTGATTTATGATAATTACATGGAAAAAAATGAAGAAATTAATAATTAACAATGAAATAATTAATTAGTCGTATTTTTTTTTAAATTATTTATAAAAGAATATAATTTGTTAATTAATTAGATATATGATAAATGATTGATTAGTAAATTTGTTTTTTTTTTCAATTTATGATATAAAAAAAAAAAAAAAACGAGTAAAATCTTGTTATTATCTTATCATATTTTTTTCTTTTTCTTTTTTTCTTCCCGCTTCATTATCATCCTTCTCTATTCTTCGTCGTTTTTTGATAAATGCTGATAAATAAAATGAAGTAATATTACAAGAAAATGAAATCTCTCTTCTTGCTCTTCGAAATAAAATATTTGTTCATTAATCAATCTCTTGAAAATAAAAAGAAAAAAAAAAAAAGAAGGTATCTTTTAAAGATATACATGAAAAGTTTGGAGAAATTTTTGAAACTTTATCTACAGTAATGTTTCATCATTTAAAATTTCCAACTTCCGTTTTTCATCATTGTTTCGCTTTATCATCTCATTCATTTTCATTTCTCTCATTTCTTCCGCATTCTATTTTAACTAATGATTAAATGATAAGTTTTGCTATTTTATCAATTCTATAAATCAAAAAGAAAAAAAAAAAGAACATTCTAATATACAATGAAATTTAATGATAGTTCGCAATGTTTACGATATATTTACAAACTATCAATAAATGATATGTTGTTAAAATGAATGTTAAAATATTTGAAGAAATTCAATTATATCTTAACAATTGATATCTAATCATTTGAGTAAATTTATTTATCATTCATTCATATTCCAACTAATATCCTTATCAAAACGTTTAGAAATGTATAATTAGTTTTTTTTTTTTTGAATTATTAAAGAATTTAACGAAATAAATTTTTTTTAAAGAAATATTTAAATTAATTTGAAAAGTTTCGATATGTTTTATTTTAATTTTAAATTTGGGAAAAAATAATTTTTTCATAATAAAATTATTTGAAAATGAATAGATGTAAAATGAATGATAATGAATTAACATTACAATCTTATCTTTTATTTAATTTCAACTAAACATATTAATTAATGATTAAATGATTATAATCGAATAGCAATAAATGATAAGAACATTGATTGAAATTTGAAATATGAAATGAATGATAAATAAATTTACCCAAATGATTAGATATCAATTGCTAAGTTATAATCAAATTTTTTTCAAATATTCATATAATATACAATTATCAAAAAAAAAAATTATTTTTTTGTTATAAAAAAATTGCCACAGTTTCTCTTCTAAAAAAAAGAAAGATAAACTTATCATCGAAGATGTATGAGTAGATATTTTTGAAGAAGATAACTTGAAAAGTCAGCACTTTTTTTCTTCATTTTATAAAGCTTGTTATTCTTCAATATTTTTCAATATTAGAAAAAAAAAAAAAAAAGAACTTGTTCAAGAAGATTACACACAAACAAATTATTGCTGAAATTTTTAATTTATGTAAAATTTTAAATGAAATTTTGATTTTTAGCATTTCTGATAAGTTTGCAAAAAAAATGATAAAATTAAAGCATAGAGCTATCTT
Source organism: Dirofilaria immitis (assembly GCA_024305405.1). Lineage (NCBI taxonomy): Eukaryota > Metazoa > Nematoda > Chromadorea > Rhabditida > Onchocercidae > Dirofilaria > Dirofilaria immitis. The sequence goes on from JAKNDB010000041.1 coordinate 47,901, forward strand.
TTAATGTATAATAATAGACGAAGAAATACAAAAAAATTCTCTTCCAGAATATTTATCAGTGATAATTTATTGCAAACATTTTTTTGATTCACTTCTTTTAAAATGTCTATCAGTGATAATTTTATCACAAAAACTTTTTAGCTAATTAAATCTAATTTTTAGACTAAAAAATTTTATGAGCTCTTTGGAATAAAATAAATCTTTTCTGGAATATTATCGTTGTCGAAAAATTTCTATCATCGAACTGTTTTGCTCAATTTCTAGTTTCAGAATCTTAATCATAATTAACAGAATCTTAATTAATTTGGAAGAAAAGAAAAGCCCACGTAAATATACCTTCATGATCTTTATCTTAACTTTATCGAGAATTGATAATTATATAAATCTCTGCCTGAAATAGCTATTTTTCTGGAAAATAATTTGACGAATTATGTATGAATAGATAATATCATAAATGAAGTGATAAAAATGATATGATAAAAACCATGAGCAATAAAAGAATTTATAATCTTATAATAATACTAGTAATAATAGTAATGATTATGATATTACAATCATAAGTGTTAGAGCGAAAAATAAGTGAATTGCAGTCAGTAAAGTGAATTGAAAGATAAGATAATAAAATGATAAAATGACAGATTGCTCTCTTTGATCATTAATATTTTGTAACATCATCCATCGATATGGCATTATCTTTAAATGCAATATGATAATCATTACTATTATTTCCTAAAAATCATGAAAATCAAATAAGATAGAGATTCATTCGTATTTGCATTTTTTTCGCCGAAAAGTTCATAATAATATTTAAATTTTGAATAATAAAATGATCAAATGTTAAATAATTTCAATTTGTATAATAAGATATGATATTATCGATAATAAAAGAATAATTTTAAAAATCTTTTCCAATCAAAAAAAATTCATTTCTTTTAAAACACTCATTGATAAGATTTGATTATGCTCAAATGGTTTAAATCTTTTATAAATAAAATTTGAAATTAATTATTAAAAAGTTATAAAATCAACTAGCCATTTATAAATATATTTAAAATGATAAAAATGAAATAAATTATTGCAAACGATATAAATGCATAATTTTTTGGATTTCAATTATTTCAAATATTTTCAAAATTTTTGATTTATTTATCCTTTATTTCTAAACTAAAAATAACAAGAATTTATTTCAATGATTTATGCTATAGTTTTATTGCCAATATCCTAGCTAGCACTGATTTTAAAACAATCTGATAAATTGATGAAACTTTAAAAATTCTCTTAATTTTTTTTTCGATTATCAATGATAAAAGTTATTTATGATTTTATTGATTTTCTATAATCTCTAAGATTAAAAGTTTTAATTTGAAAAATGTTATATTTTCACTTTTCTTAATAAGATAGGAAATTTATCTCGAGATTAGCGGGCATAATTGTTGCCTACATTTTTTGATTTATAGTTAAAACTTTTAATTGCTTATTGTTTACTACTACAGTAATTATGGAATATTTTAAATAAATTATCGATCAAATTTAAAATTATTATTTAATTCATATTTTAGCAAATTTGAATAGATTTCTAGAAAATATTGGTGAAATATCTTAAAGAAAAAGCAAGAAAATCAAATTACAGAATCGAATAAATGAATATTGCTATTACAATAAGTCAGAATATTGACGTAGTAACGATAATAATGGTAGATGTAATAATATTAGTAATAATAATTTTGGCTATCACTGTTATCAGTTTGCATTATTATTGTGGTCATTGTCGAGATTAATGTCCATGAGGATAGAGTAGTAGCCGCATATCGACGACAAGTTACGCCTCAGGCTATTCCGGATTTCGACGGCTGGTTATGAGAGGAAAAGGGTGTGAACATCTTAGAAAAGGGTTCTTGTTCATTTTAGTTTCAGTAATAGAGAGAGCTGAATCTCTACCTTGTGTTCCGTGTTGTTGTTATTGTTGTTTGTTTATTTGTTGTTGACCGTTATCCAAGCATAAAAGTGACAACTACATTGGATTACGAACGATGATAAGTGATAACAGCATCAGCCGTAGTGCTACTCAATTGGCACTACAATTGATGATAGAATTCATCATTATACTTAGGCCTACACAAGCCTGTCTTTCTGGAGGAGGTTGCTGTCCTCCAACATCGCAACTAATACAGAAATCATCATCGCAGCAATGTCAATCAACATCATCATCATGTTCCGGTGGTTATCCAAGGTTTGCAATCGATTTTATCATTTAACTAATACCTTTTATTTATTCATGCAAATTTATACAAATATTCATTGTAAAAATCAAAACAAATATTAGTGAAGCAAAATCCATCGATACTTGACAATTATCAAACTGGAATTTAAAATGGAAAGTTTCACAAATTGTCAACTTGAAATTCAACTTAACCTATATCTATTAACTTATTCAGTTAATAAATGCACAAAATTGTTTCACATAATTGATATAAATTAAAAAATGATATTATCGATAAGAAAATGATGAAAGCATTCGTTCTAATAGATTAAAATCTAAAATTTATCAATGCATTCAAAAATCGTCAAGTTGGAATTTAAAACAAAAAATTGTCAAGTGGAAATCTAACTCAATCTATATTATCTGTTTTATTTTATTTTTAGAATTTCTCTTAATTTAAAGTTTATAATGTGTTAAATATATCTAATTAAGAATATCAAAAATATTTGTTTTTCCGGTTCTTAATTGAAATAAATATTCTACTTAAAATATTACGGCTAAATGCTAATAAAAATGATATATTTGATTTTATGAATGAATTTAAATTGTATAATTTTATTCCTTTAAAGTATTATGTATACCATTTCATTTCCAGTCAATTATAAAATCCTAAACTAATATTTAAAAAAAAAAAAAAAAGATGAATAATTACAATATCCATCTATTAACATGAGAAATTGTTAAATTTTGGAAGGATAATAGTTAGGTATCGTAATATATATTAAAGTTAAATTTTATTAATTAAAATGTTAAAAAATTATTTCTTTTCATATTTCTTTCAATGGTATTACTAAATTTAATATTAATTAGTATTAATACAAGACGAAAATGAACAAATAAAATAACAAAAGAATGAAGTAAAAATTTTTATTCATATTTGTAAAATTATTTTTTGGTTTGTATGTCTAAAATTTGACGAGTTTATCTTTTTTTTTTTTCTTTCTCACTTAATTAACCTCAATACCGATAATGGCAAATATTTTTCATATGATATTTACATTAATTATTGAGTGAATTTATTTCTAAAAATTCTATTGCATTAATTTCATTTCATATTGGGTCAATAGGCATTGATATTTTCAATTGAAATAATTTGATGATTAATAATGTTATTTTTGAAGGATCACTTACACATATATTGTAACTGACAAAACATAATGTTATGTCAATTAATTGGATAATATTGGTAATTTTGATCATAGAATATGAAATTAATAAATTGATAAAAGTCGCATTTGATAGTATCTAATATAATTATCTTTTTAGCAGTATATGATGCATTTCTATTTATTTATCATAAAATCCAGATATCTTTTCTAAAGATAGTGAATCATCTGTCGTTATCATAAAATCAATTGTTCCATTACTTCTCTGAATATTTGATATAGTTATTATATGGTAGTAATTTTATTGAATTATTCTTTTTTAATCAACTTGCTAACAAGTACTTATAGCTTTTTTTGTTATGCAAATCTTCTCGTTTTCCACTTTCATGTTTGATGTTCACGAATGTTATATAAAGTAAAATTTTGAATTAAGCTTTTCATATATCATGTCGAAATGAATGTTCACGTTTGATTTCCATTTGTCGTAATGATCTTTGCATGATTCGTTTTTTATTATGTGTCAATAATTATTTATTCAGAATATGACATATATTTGAAATGATTCATCCGTCCTACTATCAAATTTCATTAGGACTTTTTTTTCTTTATGAAATAAATTTATCTTTCCAAATTTATATTTTTAAATTAAACTTCTTAATTGAGCTATGAATAACTAACTAAATCATAAAGTCGATAGTTAAAATAGATATATTCGATAGCTGAAGTAATAATGAAACAATTATATTCGATAAAAATGAGTGATTAGAGGAATTGTGGGACGAAATGTTTTCAGCTTGTCCTTAAAATATCAATCAGTATGACATCTTGCTTGCTTAAATGAAGCGTAGACATTGGATGTGCTTTCAAGTAAGTTTGTGGGATGAATGAAACGTTGATTATAATTTATTGCCGGAAGGGAATAAAAATTGTTAAGAAATTATCATATCAGCATATTTTTCTTATCATTTTATTCATAATTTATTCGATTATTTTTTAATCTTTCATTTTAATTACGCCAAAAATATGTGTATACATAAAGAAAAATGAAAAAAGAAAAACAAATTAAACTTTACCGCATTCCGTTTTCTTCAATTACTCTCATCCAACTATCCATCTTCCTCCTTCCTCCTTCTCATTCTTTCTCCTTACTATCCATACTTTTTTATTGCTTGCATATTCTTATTCATCATTTTTAAATTGTTAATTCTGGATTATTTAATTGTTAATTAATCTTCTCTTTATACTCTCTTCCATTCCTTCCACTCTCCCTCTCTCTTAACTTCTCTTTCTCTCTCTCTCTTTCCATTTTCTCGTTTAGTTTTTCCATCCTTTTCAAGTATTTACATTGGAGCATATGCATTTTCTATGCAAATGCGGTAGGAAAAAAATTCGGTCGAAATTTTTTTTAAAAATTTAAAAATAATTTTTATTCAAAAATTATAGAGAATTAAAATTTGATAAATATTTTTGCACACCATATAGCATAATTAATTGTTTCCTATAATTTATGACAAATTTTCAATAACATTGATCGATTTCTTCAAATTGAATATATTTTCGTTTTAGATTATTTGGCCATTATTTTTTAAAGCATTAGTATCAGGCATTTATTTTGACTAGCTTTATTGATTTTAGAGATAAAGAATAAGAAATTTAATGAATGATTGGCCTGATTGTTAAGACTGTATTTCTATTGGTAATACCTAACATGAAAACTAAGTGGCTATTATTTGCCTAGTCATTTTTGGATTGATGAGAAAAGAATATAATTTCTGATGATCTTTCATACTTTAATTTTTCGATTAAAGTAAGAAGGAAGAGATCTTGCAATCAATTAAATCTTACAACTTTCAAGCGACGAATTTATCTTTTGAAGAATTTACTTTATCATCCTCATAGAAATTATTGTAAAAAAAATTAAATATTAAATGATTGCATCGTTGATCGTAATGTATCAAAAAATAATGGAATCATATAATATTTAAAAACGATTGAAATGAAATAAATTTTATTTATCAAATTTAATTTCACGAAATGCCTATTTTCTTAGCACTTCAATGAAAATGACTGTAAAGATTTCTCGAGATTTTTAACATTTTATAAAAATTAATATAATAAGTGAAATTTTTAGCAATTACAGGTTTGTTTATTTACAATTGTATTTAATAATTTTTTATTTCAAAGAAATATGATTCATTTTGCTTATGTAAAAAAGTTTAAAGCATTTCGGATTTTATCGATTCATTTCTATCATTGAATTTAATAAAACCTATTGTTACCTATTAATCGTATTTGAAATAGGTAATTTTAATTTACTGATATATTTGATAAAATCCTTATAGATAATTATGAGATTATTTTTTTAAAGCATAAAAAAATAGCTAAGAAATTATCAAGAAATTCCATCATATTCATCTTTCTCAAGGTTAAGAAAAGAACTTAATCCAAATTACTGGAATCTTTTGATAGTGACCAGTGACCATGGTCATTATCAAGGTCTTTTTCTGTTTCTTGGATAATATCATAATCGCCTTAGAAATTTTATCATTACTTACTTTATGCGACTAAGCTTTTTCAAAGAAGGAAACAAAAGGATCTATCAATAAAAATGCGTATTTTATGAAGAAATAAGTTCTGCAGGCAGATTCTTTCATCTGCACCTATGCAAGATTTTTGATCATAAAAATGTAACAACAAAAACTTGCACCATCATAATTTTGTGAATAGCATATTTGGGGAGATTTTGAATCCGCCATTAAACAACATAATATTGCGAACATCTTTTGGCTTCTTTTCTTTTTTAAGCTGACGTATTTGCGAGCCATCAAGTGTAGCGAATTAACTTTTTATTCCGTAATGGCTAATCATTATTATTTCATATTAATGTGAATACCTTCTTCGCAGACAACGATCTTTTAAATGATCATCAATTACAAAAATCTGAAGTGTCGCCAAATTTAAAAAGACAATCTTTATTGTACAATAACTTAATTAGCCAAAGTTATTCTAGTTTTTCATTTTTTTTCCAAAAGTTAGGAAATCAATGAATGTAATTATGCTTTGCAAATGATTTGAATCATTCGAATCAACAGTTAATTAATTCGAATACATTTTGAATTAACGAATTATAATAAATCTTAAATTTTTGAAATTTCAAATTTTGTCTAATTATTTTATTTATTTCAAAATATCATTATATGCAATATGCTTTAAAATTTTATTTCCTTATATAATTTTCATATGTAATAATATGTGATAATAATCTTATAACTAATAATAATTAATGATAATAATCATATTTTATAGTTATGAATTAGATTTTTTTGTAGTTTCAAATTTTGATGTTTTCAGTTATGCTCCGCAAACACCGTTCGGTATTGGAGCAAGTGGTAGTTATTATCAACCTCCGATGGCTTTTGTTAGTAGTGGAGGCCCACCTCCTTCTTATGGTACTTCAACTTTTTGCCTTTTTTTTGTTCGTTTTTTCTTTTGCTGAAATAATTTATAAATTTAGTACAAGAAGAGAAATATATGAAAGATTATTTTGATAAAAATTTAAGTGAAATTTGTTTATTAATTTATTCAATGCATAGAAAAAACTAATCATCCATTTGAAATATATTAAAATAAATTGTTTTTTAACATATTTGTAAACAATAAAAATAAGTCATTTAAATTGAAAATAAAAAAAGAAAAATGATAAATTTCTCTATGAATTTTTAATTTATCTTTCATATTATTTATAATTTTAATTATAAAACATTGATATAACTATTAATGATAAATTAACTTTTAATTGTTATAAAATTTGATAAATACAATATTTCGTAGTTAAAATTATAAATAATATAAAGGATAAATTAAAAAATTTTATTGAAAAATAAATATATCGAATATAATAGTAATTATTATAGTAGTTTTTTTGAATTGTAATGATTGTGAATAGATTTTTATTTTGCTCGAATCACGAAAATATAAAATAATTGAAAGAGGAAAAAAGAAAACGTAAATAAATTTTTCTTTAAATACAACTAACATTCAGTTTGTTTATCTAATTAAAATAATCAAACCTATCATATACAAACATATTTTTTCGTAAAATTTTTATACACCAATAAATCATTTCAATGATTATAAAAATATTCAATTGAAAATTTTATCAAAACAAAGGAAACTATTCCACTGATAAGAATTTCAATGTCTGGAAGAATTGTACAATCGTAATTTTGATGATAGTAATAATTCTAGTAATACTAAAATTAGAAATTTATTATCACAAATTATGATTTTATTGATATTACTGATTAAAGAATATTATATTAATAATGAATTGCTTAAGCAAAAACATGCGATATTTCAGATTTTTTTTTTTAGAGAATTAATGAACATTTTTGATTGTTGAAAATAAAAATAACGAGAACTTTTTTTTGCATCGACTATACTCACAATTTTATTCATACGAAATAAACTTGTTTAGTTGAAATTTTAGGAAACAAATCTTTTTTTCTGATTTATAATATTATATTTTAAAATTGAGGGTTTTCTTTTTTTTGATTTAAAAAAAAAGAAAAGTCTCAGAAAATAATTGTTTTTGAAATGAACAAAACTTCAATTTTAAAAAATAATCATAGGAAGCGGTGGATTGCATCAAAATCCTCAAAATATTCCTCAAAATATCGCTGCTCCCTATTCAAGTAAGTTATACTTAAGAATTTCTTATTATCAGTCAAATAGCAAGTATTTATGATTTTTGTTAGAAATTATAATTTCTAACTTCTTAATCAATATTTTAGAAATTTTTTAATTTTTTTTACTTCCCAATATTTTAAATATATAGCAAAATTTTCATATATCAGTAATATTTAATGATAATTTTAGGTGTAGGCATAGGAGTAAATAGTGGTAGTTTCTATCCAGGTAAGTTATGCTTGATAATTTCTCATTATCAATCGAATAACAAATATTTACGATTTTTAATAAAAGCTCTAATTTCAATTTATTTTTAATTTCATGAAAAAACTTTTTTTAAAATATTTTCAGTTTTCGTTTTTTTGTTTTCAATTTTTTCTCAAAGAAATAGCATGAAATTTTATATATCAGTATATTCAATGATAATTTTAGATGGAAACAAAGAAACAAATATTGGATTCGGTGGTGATGGAGAGATTGTTAATCTTACACCTCCTCCGATAAATGTTCCTCCTCAGCCACCATCACAACAATCATTAGAAGATCAATCTGGTTATGATCAAAAAATGATAGAAACGGAAATGATGAAATTGACACCTCATGCTACTGAAATGTCACTAAGTGAAATTTAATGAATTATTAATTTTTAATTATTTAAAATTTAATGAATAGCTTTACGAGAATTAACAAAGTTCATAAATCAAGAAAAAGATTACCATAGTTTTTTTTCTGAAAATTGATTTATTAACAAAAATAGGTGTAAATTAAATCTTCTTCATGCACTTACAAAATGATTAGAAAATATTATGAAAATGCTTTTCTCACAACTTGAAATCTATCAAATATTTAAGAATTTTAGTTGCAATTATTAAAATATACGAATATAGAAATAGCTGATAATCCATATTTCTAAATGATTTATTATCTCCCATTTAAATTTGATTTTTAGCTATTTTAGTATTTGATTTTTATATCGTTTATTTTCGAATTATTTATTGAGTTTAGGAAAAACCAAAAATTAATAAAATCATTATTAATGAATACTAAAATTTTTCTTATATTCAATTTATAACACTATTAAAGTGATAAATTTTGAATATTACTCAATCTTTAATTCGAGTATTTAAATGTTTAATATCTTTATTGGATTACTGTATCAAAAGAATAAAATTTAATAAGTAATAATAAAATTTCTGTTACTAAATAAATTTTTTTCATAATGAAAGCATCAATTTTAAGTAAATCAGATTCAGAATCTGAATATGAAAGCATTAATTTTAGGTAAGCCAGATTCAATACCTGAATTATATAAACAATCAGAAAGTGTAGATGATGCTTATGCAAAAATTGTTGCCGATCATGAAGTTGGACAACAGCAAAAACAACAACAATCATATGCCGAAATTAGCACTGCTGAAAAAGTCATGCTAAAACTGATATAATCGATTATGGTGGTGGAGCAATACCTGTTGTCAACGAAACACAATCACAACAGGTGAAATTCGAGCAGCCCGGACCAGAAACTTCATATGGTGGTGGAGCAGTACCTGCTGTCAACGAAGCACAATCACAACAAGTGAAATTCGAGCAGCCTGGACCGGAAACTGCATATGGTGGTGGTGCAGTATCTGCTATCGGCGGAACGCAACATGAATCTGAAGCTGTATATGGTGGTGGAGCAGTATCTGCTATCAGTGGAACGCAACATGGATCTGAAGCTGCATATGGTGATGGAGCAGTACCTGCTGCCATCAGAGTGCAACCTGGACCTGAAGCTGCATATGGTGGTGGAGCAGTATCTGCTATCAGCGAAGTGCAACCTGGACCTGAAGTTTCATATGGTGGTGAAGCAGTACGTGCTAAGAGCGAAGTGCAACCTGGACCTGGAGCTGCATACAGTGGTGAAGTAGTAACTACCAAAAGTAATATCGCTTATCAAGGTGACACTTCCACAAAAAAATCAGATATTGGCATAGCATCAGCCACCTCGGTAACTATTCGATTATCTGAGCTCAAATAACTGATAAATTATAAATTAGATATACCTATTGTAATAGCATTTAATTCGAAATGATTACTAGTACAATAAATATATTTAATAAAATTTTATCATGTGAATTTAAATAAGCATAAATTATTTATTTATATCATCTTCTATTGAATATGTAATGATTAAATTGATAATTAAATGTTTCAGGAATCATTAAAAACAGAAATTAGCTACGATGGTCAAGAGGGAAATGTTGTTATCGAGTCGAGAAATATTGAAATGGGTGATTCTGCATGTAATGATCCAATGTTAAAAGTTATCATTGAGGTATACTTTAATTTCTAATCTTCCATTTCTTAGTATCATTTTTATATAAATAATATAATTAAGTCTTGGATTTTTAATTTAGTTTAAATTTGAATATATTTTAAAATTTTTTATAAAAAATTAGTTTAATTAGTAATTTCAATTATTTCAAGCATTGGTTAAATTTTTTTTTATGAAACAATCATTAAACTAATCAATCTTTATTCTTCGATTGAAATTAATTAATTAAAATTAATTAATTGCAGTCAACATTAAACGAACATCGTGATAATTTGGATGCAGCACGAAGCATTGAAAGTAAAGCATCAAAACATTTCGGCGGTCGATTTAATTCAATTGTTTCTGATTCAGAATTTGCATATGTAAATTGGTACGGTAAACGTAATTGTCAATTGCAAATTAATGGAAGGCATTCATTAACATGGGAGGATTAAAAATATATATATATATATCTTCATCATAATAAAAGAAATTTTTATCAAATGATAAGTGAATGAATGATAAATAATTTTTTTCCGTACTAAAATATTCTATTTTAAAATTCAAATTTTAGATACAAATCAATTGAAGTTAAAAAAATGGCTTAGTTTGGCTTAATATTTTAAAATAATAGCCTAGCCAAAATAAATGAAACAGTTTTCTCTAATTAATTGAATCTAAGCAATTACGATGATAATTAATGATTATTTATGATGAATTTATATTTGAATGCTTTTTTCTTTTTGTATCCATTAATTTTTATTTTTATTGTAACAATAAGTTAACGATCTATTTGTACTATTTGTACAATTTGTAATTAATTTTGAATTATTAAGTATTTCAGTAAAATTATTTCCTATTTTTGCTCATCAATGATGTTATTATGATTGTTTTTGTTATATTTTTCTTTTTTTTTTTCATCATCTCTACATATTTAAATTAGGTATCTTTTTTTTTTTTTTTTTGGTAAAGTAATCAAATTAGGTTAATAGATTCTTTTCCTATATAAATAGATTATTATTCGAGAATACATCAAAATGTAATGTAATGATATGAGAGATTTTTTTGATACATTTTTCCAATAATTCATTAATTGATTTCGAATTTAAAAAAAAAATCAAAATTATATTATTTAATTCATCCTATTTGATTATTAATGTTTATTTATGGAAAAAATTTATTAAATCTTTGAATTGTATGCAAATTTTTTTAATTGATTAAAAATTCGAACCAACAAATTGTTTATTTTATTTTTTTTTTTTGTAATTAATTAATGCAATTCTATTTGCTATTTGATATGAATTATAAATTATATAATTAACTAAAAGATATATTGCAAGCAATTTTAATTTTAATTATTATTTAATTCTATCAAATGGTTCGTATTTTATTTTTAATCAATTATTATTATTAATATTTGATTTTATGAAATGGTTTATATTTTAATTTGAAAAGAAAAAATGTTGCAAAAGAAAGAAAAAAAAATTTCCAAAATAAGTGCTCAAAGTTATAATTCTTTGCTATATCATATTATCCAATAATAATAAATGATATCAACAATATATGATAATAAACAATTGAATAATTCATTTGATTTAAAAAAAAAAAAGAAAAGAACTGCCAATTTATGAAATAAATTATTGAATAGAAAAAAAAAGATTTTTTTCAAAAATTTAGATGACAAAGCTATTCGTCTTACTTTAACTAATTGTTTATAAAATTTTTCAATCGTTTTTTTTATCAATTAATTGATGCAAAAATTATTATTATTATCAAATATGATATTATTCAATGCAAATTTTTCTTTTTAACTTTTTCTCTTCAAATATCAAAAATTGATAGGTCAAAATGAGGTGGTCATCCACAACTATAACATTAACCTTTTCTTGTTCATCAAAAAATTTTTCGTCCTGTGAAATGATAGATTAAAATGGAGTCATGCATACTATAACATTAATCTTTTTTGTTCATCCAAAAGTTTTCTTTCGATGAAATGAAAGGTTAAAATGGGGTCATCCATATACCATAACATTAGCTTTTCTTTTCGTTCGTCAAAAAATTTCTATTCCATTTTTACAAAAAAATAAATATTTTTTGGATTCAAAAAAAAATTCCTCCGAATTTTAAATACATAAAATAAAATTTTAATTTTTTCCTTTTATAAAAGAAAACTTTTAATTTTGATCATTTTCAAGTAAACTTTTCAAAAGATTTGACGAGAATTCAAATCTTTAATATATATATTTTGAATTTAATTTATTGGTACTTTTCCATTAGAGTTATAAATAAAAATATTGCATAAATAAAATTTATGAATTAATCATCAAAAAGTTAATCTGATCAATTCGAAATTAATCCATCCATCATTTCAACAAATCTTTCACTTAAATGATATTTATATACCATTTCCCATTTCTGGTTTTTCCATTCTCAAAAATATTTGATTTCATTTTAAACTTATTATTTATTGGAAATTAGGACGTTAACTCTATGAAATTTATTTGTTTGCAAATTTTTATAAACAAAATTATTCCTATTGAAATTTGACAAAAAAAATGCGAAAGGAATTTATTTAAAAAAAAAAAAATTTTGAAAAAATAACGGATCAATTGAGAAATTAAAAATAAAATTGCAACCGAACACTTATTCGTAATTTTTGTTCAAAATATAATTTTGTTATAATTAAAAACAAATAATCAAAATTTTTTAATAATGGATAGAAATTAAAAATTAATTTTATTAAAATTTTTTTGATTAAAATTAATTTCTTCAATTGATGAAATGATAAAATAATTTTATTTATTTAACAAAATTAATCATTTAACAATCAATACTTATAATTATAAATAGACAATAAATTAATAAATATATATTTCAATAAAATTATATCTTTTCCTATGCGATATGATGAACGATAGAATAGTATCAAATGATAAGGCAATGATAATTTTAGAGAAAGAAATTCTATTCACATCTTCAATTTTTACCTAATTCATTTTAAATGCTAATAATTCTTATGTTTCAATTATAATTCATTTAAAACATACCACATATCATTTATCAAATATTGTTATCATTTGTATTATGATATTTCAAATTTGGAAAACATATCATTTATCAAATACTGTTATCATTTATGTTATGGTATTTCAAATTTGGAAAAAGAACAACTAAGGTAAATTTTTTTCAAATAAAATTTGCATATCTCATTTTTACAATTTTATTAGGCATACAATGTGGGCAAATTGTTTGTTTACATCCTTTCTTTTTTTTTTAAGTAAACAATATAAATATATCGAAAAAAAAATAGAATGAATTATTTCAAGATGACTATCTCTTCTTTTATTTATTTCAGGTTTTTGAAAAGCAAAAATTTTTTTTTTTAAATTCTCATTCCTCTTTTTTTTGAAGTATAATAAATAAAATGAATTGTTGATGATAACAATAATAATAATAATAATAATAATAATAATAATAATAATAATAATAATAATAATAATAATAATAGAAAGTAAGAAATAAACGATTAATTGTATGAGAAAATGATTTATTAAAATAAATTTTAATTTTATTATGTTCGTTTTAAATTGTATAAAAATGAAAAAAAAAATGTAGTAATGAATGTTCGGTCAATCATTTCTATATATTTCTTTTTTTTCTCAAAGCTATAATCAAAATTTTTAAAATAAAAAAACTTGTTCATGCCGATTAATCCCGATCAACAGAGTGTCGATTAATCTTGATCAATAGAATGTCGATTAATCTTGATCAATGGAATGTCGATTAATCTTGATCAACAGAAGAATGTCATTATTAATCTTGTTCAGTAAAAGCTTGATCTTGATCGATAGAATGTCGATTAATCTTGTTCAACAGAATGTCCATTAATCTTGGTCAGTAAAAGCTTGAAAGCGAGAAAAAGCGTAGCTACGTCATTTAGACGTTAAAAGTGAATAATAATGAATAAACTGGTTGTATGAATATTATTCGATTCATATTCTACTGATTATTTTTTTCTTCTTTGAATTAACATCAAATACAATTTATCTGATTAATTTGGGAGAAAAAAAAAAGACAAATTTCAAATTTAACGCATTATAAATCGATTCGATCGATCATAACCTAACCTTATTATCTCGATATACTGAAAATGTGTAAGCGTATCAGATCTAATGTAAACATTGGAAAGATATGTGTATATCAGGCGTAATATAGGAAAGAGATGGAAATGTGGTTGAATCAAATACTAATTGCTAATTAAATTTAATTATAGAAATTGATAAAAATAAAATTGAATTAAATACCTATCGACGCTACTACTTGCTGTATCATAAATTGATAAGTGATAATGATAAGCATTATCACAATTTTATATTCATGCAAAATGATAAAAAATATGAAATATTGAATATATTAATATTAGTTACTTAATTTTACTATTTAGTATTCCTGTATTATTAATATATACATGGTGATATAATTAAAAAATATGCATATTTTGCTAATAATTTTCGAGCTTTTTTATGACAGATAAATTTATCCTAATAATTTTATACGGGACTTAATTAATAGATTAATTAATTAAAAATAAATTGATGCTAAAAGCATTTTTTTACTTGAGAAAGAAAGAAGCAGAAAAATTTTCAAATTTGAAAAAAATTCTCGAGAATTGTTAGAGCGTAATGTTATTTGATAATATTGATAGTAATTTTTATTCATTATAAATATTGAGCAATTTAGAATAATATCATGAATAGCAAGATGTTATTATGATCGTAAACTTTTAGCAATTCTAAGCAAAGCATTTCGATGTGTCACATCGATGATACCAATATCAATGAGATCATTGTTTGTTAAGGCCAAGAATGTTCCTTTATCAACTTCTTCATCTTTTAGCAAATTAATATATTTGCCTAGGCCTTCTTCGTTTAGCTTTTCCCATATCAAATCTGCAAATGCAATAAAATTTAACAAATTTCATCAAATATCGTATTAATCTCACCTTCATAGCAATATAGCATTTGAATGTAAAAAATATTGTTGCTCTGATAATGATCTGATAATATGCTGATCGTTGACCTTTAGTAACTTTTAATTTTTCAAATTCTTTTATAGCATATGAATATTTGCAAAAAAATAATCAAATCTTTTTATTTGGGAAGATTATAATTAAGTAAACAAATGAATTTATGAAAGAGAAATAACTAAAATCAAATGCTTAAATTTAAAACTTATAATATTTAATTGTTAATATTCAATTATTAGTATTCAATTTTTTTCGACAAAACTAAATTATTGATAATTTATTGATCTTATCAAATTTCAATAAATGATTGAAATTTTCTTACCTTCGGTAACTTTTTGTCTTCTCCGATCATGATATGCATTATCATAGGTAGCAGCTTTTGTTGTTGATATATTACTTAACTTTCGTTTCATCCTATTCATATGATTATCATTATTAAATGAACATCGCCAAACAAGAGCATCGAGTGTTGGCGTAGAAGCGCTTCTGTCGATTATTTTACAGTAGAAAATAGATGTTGATAATAAGTAAGCGTAAAATTACGTGAGATTAAAATGAAATCATATTAAAACATATGATAAGCATAAAAATATGCCAGATTATATGATAAACTTAAAATCCATCAGATCATATGATAAACATAAAGATCATATGATAAGCGTTAAATTAGAAATATTGATAATATTAATATTTTAAGAAATTATTATCAAATATTATTTCTACAGTTGAATAGATATGCTATTAACTATTTGAAATATATTCTCGTAATGATAATTTTTATAAAATTTAAATTAGCTTACTTCTTTAAACGTTCACCATCTTTGTCTGAAAAAATATACTGATTTAAGGAAGAACGTGATGGTGAATTACGATCATCATCATCACCATCACCATCTTCATTATTACCCGTATTATAACGTCTAATAGTTTCACGTGATCGACTACGAAATCGTGGAATGGTACCCAATGTATGTATTGAGCTACGTTCCAATGACGCATAATGGCGTGAAAACATTGAAAATGAACGATCTGAAATTAAGAAAAATAAATAAATATTCAACAATTCTACAATTATTACATCAATAATTAAATTTTCAATTTGATCATTTTGCTATGAATCCTTATCATAATCTTGATTAATTCGTAAATTGATAATTGTATTAAGAACTAAATCAAGATAATTCTTTCGTATCTGAAGCTGATGTTGAAGAGCTTATTTCTCGACTATCATTATCATCATACGGATATCGTCTTCTACTAGCATTCAAAAATACTCCATCAGAATTTCTGTTCGAAAAACGACATTCCTAAAATTTTATTTTCAAAGATTCCTTTTTTCATTAATTAATTTTTAAGTAATTTAATATTTAATTTTGCAACTTTCATCAAAAAGAATTTATTTTATATTTACTATTATTTCAAAAATTTGTATTAAAATATTAGCATTTCTTTTGTAAATACAATTAAAAGAAATTAAATTTCAACTTTACATAATATAAATAAGCATTGCATTGAGCAGTTGATAAGAAATTCCGACGGTTATGATTGATTGTTGTTGTTATCGAGAGTGAATTTTCCAACGATGGCCCATATTTAATTGAATTATTCTTTTCGATATTATGCTTGTTTAGAGTAAATACAACCGGTAAATTAATAATTCCTTGATTAGCACAATTCTAAAAAAAAAAAAATGAAATTTTAATTTAATTTATTTATTTTGAAAAATTTATTTTTTGTCAAATTTTTAACAAAACAATATCAATTGATTTTTTTTCATTAAATTAAATAAATTAATACTTTTTTTGGGAAAAATTGAAATTTTTTTAATAAAATAAAAAATGAAATAATTTAATTTATAGAAGAAATATAAGTATAGAATGAATAGGAAATTTATTTACTCAAAGAATTAATTACTTAAATTAATTGATTAAATGTATAATTTATTGAAATTAATTTCATACTTCAGCAACATATCTAGCAGCTTCAATATAACGATGTAAATCATCGCCTTTTCCAACTTTTTCATTTCCAACCGATTTTAGAATATCATTCGCCAAAATAAATTCATCATCATCATGTTGATGAATTTGTACAAGTTTCGTCAAATGAGCCCTACTAAAATTTGGCTTATCCTTGTTGTCCAAGTTATTTCCCGTATTACTATTACGGCCAACATGACTGGATAATTTGTTTAACTAAAAATTTTTAAAATTAAATTCATTCATTTAACGTTATATTTTTCAAATTATCAAAAATAATTCTATAAGATTATGATTATAATAATTTAGTATGCAATTCGCATATCACGTATACATCTTACATATAAATCTATTTACGAACACGTGCGTAACGAGTGGCATGTCTCTCCATAAAAATGAATATTTTCATTATATTTTTATTAATTGTAATTTTAGTTATTTCTTCAAGACTATCAGATATGTGACGTATTTTCTGTTAATTGCTTGTTTTTGGAATAGACGTTAGTTACGTGTTACGTGCAAGTAATTTTCACGTATTCATATTAATCATTAAATTATTCTCGATTAAATATTATTGATAAACATACAATTTTTGTCTTACTACTATGGATTACACGACTTAAATGTTGGTGTTGATGTGTATCGGTACGTTGTGGTAGCAAAATATTATCACGGCCAAGTTGTTGTTGTAGTAAACATAATAAATCAGCATTGATATTACCTGATAAATATGCCAAAATTCCTCACTGATAACATATGATATAATTTAAATAAAGCATTATGAAGATATTATTACTCATATCATTAATTCAATTCCAAAATTTAATTAAATTAAAATTAAACTTATTTCTTTTTTATAAATATCTTTTATTCATTTATCATTCAAATTATTGTAAAAACAAATATTTAATGAAAAAAAATTATAATACCTGTAGCAAAGGCATAATCGATTGCTGTAAATCCATCAAGTGATATAAGTGAAATATCAGCACCAAAATTTATCAAATATTCCATAGCTTCATAATTTCTAATCAATTTATTTTTATCATTTAATTATTTTTAATTTTATTTTATTCTACTAAATTTCTTAATATTTTTTGTTATTTCTATTTCATCAAAAAAAATTTAAAAAAAAAAGATCATTATAATATAGTAGTGATAATAATTACTGATAAATAATTTTGATTATTATTCAGTATCATTCATCAACTGATAACACATATATTAATATCTAAGTTTAACATTTTCCAAAAACTTTCACTTCAGCATATGTCAATTAATTAAAAGTTATAATTAAACTTTACATATTTATTTGTTTAAAAATCGATTCTCTACTATCTTATAATGAAAGTATCAATCATAATGTAAAAATTTCAATTATCATTATCAGTAATTTAGAAATTTTTACCCGATGATAGCAGCAAACATAAGAGCTGTAAGTTCGGAAATATTTTCGGCAGCATTAATATCAGTAATATTTGCTTCATGAATTATTTTTACCTGTTTAAAAATTTTTATCAATTTTATTTAAATTATTATCATTTCAATATTTCTATAAAGTTTAAAATTAAAAATAAATAATTACGAAATGATTTGCTTACAATATTAATATCAGCTAACAATACTGCATACATTAATGGTGTTGTATTTTCCGGCAATGGAACATATGGCAAATGTCGATTAAGTATTATTCGGATAGCATTTTCATCATTGTTATAAATAAGTTGTCGTAAATCAACTTCTATTGGTTCTTCTTCTTTAAGAAAAAAAAAATGATAAAATTTTTATCTTATAAATTATTAATCATTTAATTAATTATAATCTGATATTGTCTTTTCTTTTAGATACTTTCAATATAAATTTTCTCGAAATTATCGAATAATTGCTAGGCTCGTTTTTGCTAATCGCTAGGCAAAAATTGGTTGAAAAAAAACGATAAAATTTTACCTTATAAATTATTAATTAATCAATTATAATCTGATATTGATCTTTTTGTATCGTCGAAATACTTTCATAATTGCTAGGCTTATTTTTGCTAATTGCCAAGGCTTATTTTATTCGATGATGATAACAATTTTTAAAACTCACTTACCCTTTATCGTACTTCGAATAGCTGAATTGATCACAGTTAATACTTCATTTCGTTGCAAATATTGTGCAAGTTCTATTGATGTCATACCATTTAATGATCGAAATGATGGATTAGCACCAAGTTCGAGTAATGCTCCAACTACTGTTGTTGCACCGCATGTTATCGCTGTTGATAAGGCAGAAAGATTTGAAAGTCGTTGAATATTTCCATCCAAATAAGCTCCTCTATAATTGCATTTAAGTAATAATTATATGCAAGATATTTGCTTATTCATTGCATGCAATTGCATACAAACATGCAGCTTGCATTGTTTTATTTGCATATAAGCATGCAGTTTGTATTGTATCATTTATATGCAAAATATTTGCTTAACCATTGCATGCAATTGCATACAAACATGCAGCTTGCATTACATTAATAAAAACTTATCATAACACTATGTTAACAAGTTGAAGAAAATTACAAACTTTTGTGATAATAATGCGCATAAATGTGTATGCCTTCGAAAAGCTGCAGCTATCACAGGTGTCGGACAAAGTGCTGTATGTGATGGATTGATATTAACTCGTAAATCGAGAAGTAATTTGACAACATCCGTATGTCCATTTCCTGCTGCTAAAGTCATCGCTGATGCACCAAGATATCTAAATTGATAAGAAATGATAAAAAATGATAATGCATAAATTACTCATTCTCATACTTATCAGTACATATCTATACCTTACACTAAATATTTAGTACTTAAAATACGCGTTTAATATTTCGTTCACTTATGAACCGATCAAACGTATAATTGATTCCTAAAATTGCAGCTATTAGTTAGTTATCTTGATTTTTATTTATCTTCCGAATATCTTGATGCCAGTTTTTATTTATAATTTGGAAATATGAACTTTATGTCTAATAATCTAAATGACGTACGTCAATTTCTGATAATTTGCACCACGTTGAACAAGTATTCGAACAATATTAACATGACCATTTTTTGCTGCATGATGAAGAGCTGTCATTCCTACCTGATTACTTTTCTCAATATCAGCACCTCGATCCAATAAATATTGTACCTAAAATGATAAAACAATTTACGTATGAAATTTTGTAATAAAAAGTTAAGATGACGTAAAATTAAAATTTCACGTAAAGATATCTATTATATCGTAAATATATCGTAAAGAATTTAGCATTAAAATAATTAAGCATTAATCATAATAATAAATAATGAAAACTAACAATTCCAATATTTCCGGTTGCAGCAGCCATTTGTAATCCGGTAACATGATCATCATCAAATGTATCAACAAGGAAACCAGATTCAACTGCTTGATGTACCTCGTCTAAATTCCAACTTTCACATGCTATTAGAAATTGCTCGATACTAATAGAACTCATCGATGCATTTATTCGTTTTTTTTTTTCAAAATATTACTTATCTTTTTTTTTTCTTTTTCTGAAAATTTAATTTTTCTTCTTTTTTTGTTAATATAATTAAAAAAATAAATTCGTAAATTTATTAAATAATTAAATATGTAAAAATTAATTTTGACAAATGCGTAATAAACATAAAAGATTAGAAAAATAAATAAAAAAAACTCTTTGATAATTATTTTACTAATTTCAACTTTATCAAAACTTCCATATTCAGGTTTAATTTTACGAAATACGGCTTATTTATTCATCTACATTTTTATTTAAGCTTAATTTTGCGAAATTTTAATTTTTATTCAGATTAAATTTTGCGACAAAAAAATAAACAAGTATATTAATTACTGATTAAATGGTTTGTTTAATCATCTACATAATATCAGTTACTAGTATAGTAAAAAAAAAAAAAAAACTCATTTATTAATTGATGATTTTATAAAAAGTTATTGATAATAATTTGAAATTAGTAAAATAAATAACTATTTCAACGTTATCATTTCATATGATTCGTTACAAAAGTTTTTTTTTTAAAAATATCTAAATTAATAAATGATATTTGAAGGAAAAAAGGAACTTAAAAACTTTCATAAAATATGAATTGAAAGCAATTCAAAAAAGATTCATTTTAGAATTTAGACTATTTATAATCGAGAAAAATTTGTTAATTTCGGGAATTTCTATTTTTTTATTTCTCTAAAATTAATTGATATAATCGAATAGTATTTATTAAAATTAGTACTATCATCAAATTAATATTTAATCATTTGATCTAATCTAGTCGTCAAATCCGAGAAACATGATTAATCACATAAATCATCTTTTTATCAATTTTAATAATCATCGCTTTTTTTTAATATTTGTTATTGAAGAAATAGTTAAAATAAGTAAAATTTCGTTGTACATTTGATTAATTGATATTGATAAGAGATAATTATTATAATTGAATAGAATACTTAATATCGAAATATATAATTATTAAAAAATAAAATTTTCAATAAATAAATAAATTTAGTTAAATGAATTATAATTGTTGCATTTCTCGAATTTGTTATCTTAATCAAACATAAAATTTGTATGCTTTATCGATTATCAAAATAGATGGAATTTGAATAAGAAGTTAACTGATAAATCGAAATTCATCAATTAAATGTTAAGAAAAAAAGAAAGCAGTAAATTTAAGATGGAAAATGAAGTAGGAAATTAGATGATATTACATTCCAACATATAACGATACGTAGAGAGAGGGATGCGAGAGAGAAAGATAAGAATGTATGTAAAACAAGAATTGATAAGAACAAGTGACCTGTAATGGGTGACATTTAACATTTATATGACGATATCTTTTTCGTCTTCCATTCCTAATCAATTCAACAAAACTACATTTTCTTTTTATTTTATTTAAAAATCATGTGAAATTGCGCTGATGATATTGTCGAGATTTATCAATAATTTAGTTTCACTCTCGAAGAAAACTCTAAAAAAGAATAAGCAAATATGCAATAAACTTTGCCCTCATCCACTTTTACTTTAAATCATTTTTTATAAAGTCACAAGTTTTATTTTGCAAAAAAAAAAGTTGAATTTCAAGAATGAACACAAACGAAATATACTGCTTTTCTTCGCTTGGAATATAATTCAAAATTATAATATATATTTTAATATTTATATTATACTTTAAATTGTAATATAAATATCATATTTGGTTAGTATATTTATAAATGATAATACTAATCATAATATAAATATCACATTCGATTAGTATATTCAGAAATGATAATGATAATTATAATGTAAATATCATATTTGATTAATATATTTAAAAATGATAGTGATATAATAATAACGATATATGATGATAATAATGATAACAATATTTGTAGAAAAAACGAAAAATAATGAAAGTATATTTGAAATGATAAACAATATTTTCTCGAAACTTAATCAATAATTTTTATTCCATTGATATGATATCCATTTATTACGATGCATGCAGCTTATTGATTTCATAAGAGATTTTCAATATGATAAGAAAAATATTGAAAAAATTGGAAAACTTTTAATGATAATTTTGATGCTTTATCATTAATCAATTCATTTCAGCATTTTGTATATTACATGCATTTAAAAATTGATCAACTTTTTCCAGATTTTCTTTCGGTACTTTTTATGAGTTAACAAATAATTCATAACATGTTGATGTACTGCCAAATATTGTTTCCAAGACTATAAATTAAAATTTGGTAATTTAAATGTTAGTTAATTATATCGATTACTATATTATAAGTATTTTACAATAATGATATATATAAATTTAAATGATAATATGTGTTAAAATATGCTTAATGATAAAAAAATGATATAATATGATTGTATATATTTATAAAAGATTGATTATTTTTTTATGATCAATATTTTGGTTGATTTTATCTTATCACTGATTAAGAATAAAAATTGTTAAGCTGTAATTATCACAAAAAAATCATAAATGCTTGTTAATTTATTGGATATCATCAATACTTAATTTATTATTTTATTTCAATTTCATATAATTATTTATAATATAATATAATAAAGAAAAATGCTTACATTAACAGCTTGTGATCGTTGTTTACGTAAATCAAATATTAAATCAGCCATAATACAATTTTCACCTTTACTTAACATTTCAAGTACCAATTCAATTGCTATAAATGTTGCTGAACGACCGATACCTGTTGTGCAATGAATTGTAATTGGATATCTGCAATATTAAATATTTATCATTAATTTATCATTGATCGAATATTTATCATTAATTAGTATTGATTAGTATTATGATAATATGTATAATACTATTTTTAATTACTGAAATAAAAATTAATAGCAAAATTTTCGTTAAATAGCAAATATTATTCGTATTTCCGACTTCATCTATCGTAAATTGATATTTCAATAATTTTTTAAATTAATATCATATAATGATTAATAGGCTGATTTATCTATCATAAATTGATATTTCTGTATTACTATTATATAATGACAGATAGGTAATATAGAAAATTTTGCTGATAATTTTTTTAGCTTATGATAAGATTTAAATGTAATAAATAAAATTTAAATTTATCAATGATTAATAATTAAATAATAATATCTCGAGATAGCAATTTATCGCTTTATAAATCATGAAAGATGTCACGTTAAAATAACACTACTTAAATATTTATAAAAGATATGAACTTTGATCGTCTAATTTCTTTTGCAATTCGTCGTATCATCTCGAATGATGGTGGTGGCATTTGATCAGCCCATTCAGGCCAATAAAAATGTGGACAACTATGAAGACCCAATCGAGAATTAATACGAAGTTTACTTTCTGTTGCCGTATAATTTACATTATCTTCTTGTATTTCAATCTGAAAAAAAACTATTTGATTATGAATAATCAATGAGCGGTAATCGATTGATCTTTTATAGAAGAAATATTTATTAACTAATTTTTATGAAAAGATTGGTTGATTAGTAAAATTGAAATAAAAATTTGCAAATTGATATATTGCATAAATGTTAATCATTTCATTTAATCAAATTAATCAATAATCGAAAAAATATTTATAAATCTAAATTTATTTAAAATAAATTTTATAAAAATTTTTATGAAATGAACTATCTGATGGAAATAAGATAAAATCTATGATATTTAACATTTATAATTCAATAAATCTTAAAAGTTTGATTTAAAAAAAAATGAACCTTTTTTATTTCAGCATTTCTTACTTCCGTATCACCATATTCAACTCGTTGTCCTTCTTCACGTGGCCAATAATCAGCACATACTGACATATTATTTTCAACAAAATCACATAACATAACAATATATTCACAATGTGTTTGACATATCATTCGCCAAAAATCCTCAATTGTTGTTTCAAGTGGAGCCTATAAAATCATAGAAAAATTTATTCGATCAAAAACAAAAAAAAATCATTCAAATAAAATGTACGCTAATTTTTGCGATACATTGCGATAATTTATTGCGATAGCTTTTTTCATCTTTGCTATTAATCATTAATATATAATCAATTATTGATAAAATTTGTACGACACATTGCGACAATTTATTGCGATAGTCAATTTCCTTTATTATTTCTTCTTTCCTATTAATCATTAATATATAATCAATTATTAATAAAATATAATCCATTACCTGCGTACAAATGAAACGTTTTTACGTTTACCAGAATGAATAAAATTAGCGTGAATATAATTTACTCGTACGTCTACGTTTTTTAGAATAACACGTGTTTTTTCAATACATCTAATATCCTATAATATTAAAATTAACATATATTAATAATAATGCTTGCAATAATAAAATATATTAAAATTTTTTAGAAATTATTTTTTCAAAATTTAAAATATTTAATATAATTAAATTATTATCTTTTAATTCTAAAATATTAATTTCTTTTTTCTTATAAAAATTAATTAAACATATTTTCAATTATTTTTTGCGTTTATTTCATTAAATTCTTTTATATTTTGAAATATAAAAAAATTCTAAATTCTTTGATTTAATTTTTTAATTTAAAAATTAAAAAATTATAAAAATAAAAAAAGAAAAATTGTATTTTTTTAACTCGATAACGATTCCTTTCATCTTCCAGTGATCCATAAAGAATTTCCGTACTTTTTATTTGATTCAATCGTTCATAATCTTTTTCATTTCATCAATACCCTTATCTAACACATTTTGTATCCATGATACTATCTAAGAAAGAATATAAATTTTAATGCATAGCATAGATATGGATAAATAGAATTACTATTTATAGATAGTTAATAAATTATTAATAAATTTATTATAATGATAAATTTGGAAAATATCAATTAATGAAGAAGAATAAAACTGATAACTAAATGCTATTTGATCATATCTTTTTTCAATTCTTAAAAATTTAACAATAAAAATTATTAAAATTTAATTTCTTATTTTCAATTCAAAAACATGAAATTATTAAGCAAAAAAACTTTCAAAAAATTTGTATTAATTTTTCATATATTTTATTATTTCTTAAATGCCAAAAAAATTTTTTATTCTTAATTTTTACTTATATTTTTAATTGAAATAAAAAATAATTTCATTTTGCTAAATTATCACCGCTTTTTGTATTTTTTCCTTCCTTTCTTCCTCTGTTAATTTATCATATCAGTTTTTGATGAATATTGTAAAAAAAAGATAGCCTATCAATGATTGAATCAGACGGTACAGTTAAATTTCTAATATTTTATGGATCAATATTGTAAGTAGTGAACCTTGCATTGATTAGTGAGAAATAAAGTAAGATACAAAATATATCAATTTCATTTTTACATTTCGAGAATGTAATTGCATTCTTACATATGCAAGTAATCGATTTTCGTTATTTCACTACTAATAAATTGCGACTTTCGATATTTGAGTATCATCAATTTGCGATTCCCATAAATCGTCCTGATGAAGTTCATCGAAGTAATATTTGTCATGGTGACTGACCGACTTGTCGTAGTCAACCTGAATTTTGCATTAGAGATCCTGTGACCACGTAAGTGCTTTATTCTTAATTTTCTAAATATTATATCTTATTCATAACATTTAAGCATTCTCGATTTTAGTCATTTATGTTGCTAGATATTGGGATTTTGTAGCAAGAAATCCTATACAAATCAAAGAACTTAGATGCAATCGAATTTGATTTATTTCCTCTTATTGATAAAACAATATGAATCTTCGATATAAAAGAGACAAATACATTCAACTGAATTCATATGACATAAAAGCTATGAGAATATTCGATGTATCAGTAAATTACGTAATCAACAGTTTGAACAACATTTTTATATCAAAAAAATTTAGAATAATCATTATAAGATGGCTATAAGCTAAAGTACTTCAGATTGATGATGACGAAGAATCAGATGAATTTTGCATTGAAACTATTTAAACATTCTTCACCAGTTAATGAATCACATCTTTTGTCACCATTTGCGATAATTTCTGCATTATCAATATTATATCAGGGAGCCGCGGGTGATACCCGAGTTGAAATGACAAAGATTGGTGGAGGTAACGATATATCTTTATGTTGTTGGTCAATTCGAAATTTAAATAAATAAGCCATGAAGATCTAATTCTAAATTCATTTGATCTTCAATGCAATAATTTTTTTGGCAATAACGAATGATTTGCAAAGAAAATAATCGGCAAAAAGTATTTCAAATACTTGTGATTCAGGACAATCTGCACAGATATTTGATAATTATCCATATTGTGTTATCCATTATCTCAATAGTGATGAAGGCAATAATTCTATTGTTGAAGGATCATCAAGATTATGGGCACAGCTAAATTTCTTAATTAATCCTAGCTTCCAAAATATTATCAGCATGCTTCATTCTATTAAGATAAAACACCTGAATTTCTCGCATGGTGACAATAATAGTTTGGCAAAGGTATCAGTAGTTTTACTTAATTTCAAATATTGCTTCAATTTTATTATAAATCAATCATTTTATATAGAAATTATTATTATTATACGTATACCGAAAATTATACATCTAATTAATAATATATATCTTAAAATTTCAATATCATATATCAATTTTAATTTCATCATTGTCGGTCAAATATAAACATTTATTGATTGTTAAATAAAAATTCAATAAAGTGATATAATTTTAAATTAAGAAAATTCAAGTTTATCCTATTGCAGGCAGCTAGACAATGGCTATTTGGAAAGGATTACAATAGAGCTAATAATGTTATCGTTATCAATTTTGGCTTTTCACTATTCTTAGCCAACGAATTACATCTTAAATTTGAATGGAAATATCAATTCGTGTTGCTCAAATACCAACCATATTTCATTCGTTCATCATCGCAAAAAATTAAGGTATTCTATCCAATAAGATTAATTAGTTTTTAGTTGTTATACGTGAATTGATAAAGTAAGAGATGATAAATATGCATATCTCATGAGTTTAATAATATCTGTATTCCTTTTTATGAATTTTAATAATCATTAATTAGCTCAAAGTTAAGCAAAAAGTTTCAACAAATGTGTTAAACCTTCTTTCCAATATATTATTAGAAGGTTAATTTTGCTTATTTTTGAATTATTCAGACTGAAATGATAGGGAGAACCGCAGAATTTCCGTACTATGAAGATCAAAATGTACAAGTTATTTCCTTACCGTTGCAAGAATCTGAAATGTATATGATGATTATTTTACCTAAAATTTTAAATGGATTACCTGAAATTGAAAATGAACTTACCGGAGAGAAGCTACTCGATTACATTGTCGCACTTGACGCATCTAATAAATCTATAAAGACTATGGTATGCTACTAAATTCTTTCTTAAACGATAAGAATTAAAAATAAACTTAAATTTCATTGTTTTTTGAGTTGTCAAGTTTCAAATTTTTATCGAAATTACACATCATATAAGTTTCATTCATCTTGTGTGAATAGTTTATTAAATCATTTCCAATTTAATTATTAGAATCCCAAACATTTCAATTTTTATTCTAACATTCAATTTCAAACCCTTTTAGGTTACAATGCCGAAATTTTTTTCAATAAATGTATTAATTTGTCGGATGGATTAAAGAGTATTGGTCTCCTATCAATGTTTACTGAATCAGCTAATTTTACCACCATTTCCGATTAGCCATTATCTATAACAAAATTCGGAAATCTTGCTTCTATACAGGTTAGTTATTGTTTCTACCCTAAATTTAATTTTTTTTTTTATCAGCTCAATCTTAAACTTTACTCTAAAAGCAATTATATTTGCCATTCTATAAGAGTTAATTTTGCTGTTATTAAAATTTCATCAAAGTGATGCAAACAATTTGAAGATAATTTCAACAGTAAAGGAATTAATATCTAACAAAATTAAAATTATCTAACTTCATTTTCCAATAGCTACATCAGACAGGTTCCGATTAATCGATTTTCTTATAACTTTTTTTTTTTAATAAAGAGATAACAAACTTAAAATTCAGATTACTGAAAATGGAATCAGTGTTAACTGTACAGAAAGTTCAAAAGGTAACAGTAATGATGAAAGGAATTCAAATGATAAAATTGAAATGATAAATTCTTTACTCATGCCAGCATCACGAAGATTTTATGTCAATCATCCTTTATCTATCTCATTTTTGATAACCGAAAAAATATTCTTTGGATCAGTCGATATACGGCAGATGAGCATGAAACTGTTATAAACGAAGAAATGTTAAAGGATCAAAAACGAATGAATTTATAAAAATGATGATGATGAAAAAACGGAAAAAAGGAAAATTGAAAATCCATGGAAAAACTGAGATTGAGGGTGATAACAAATCTTCGAAATATGGCGAATCCAGTGGAGCAATCCAACCTCCGAAACGTAACCGAGTGGTGCAATTTCCGCAAAATATGTCCAACACGACGAAATGATGCAATATTCGCTGAAACAAGATCAATCAACCCTAGAATTTTTACATGATTTAATAGACATTGATTTTGATGATGTAATGAAAGATGCGTTTTCATCTGATGATATTGAAAGATTGTAGAATTTGAGAGATGAAGTGATGATATTACTTGGTGATATTGAACATTTGTTGATTCTCAAACTTATTGAAATTCAACGTTAAACAAATAATGCATCCAGTTCATTCATTCTACACAAACAAACAATCCAATTGCCTATAATTTCAAAAATTGTGAAGTACAGAACAAGGTTAATGATTTTTATTTATTTTTATGTCTCGAAAACGAATGCTGCTAAGAAAAGTTTCATCTGATCCTATCTAATTTCTGTTTTGGCTGAAGTTCTCGGATAATTTATAAGGTATTCTAGGCATCTTTTCATAATTACACCGAATCATTTTTTTACTTTTTCAACATTTCCACATTCTTAACAAAATTTTTATCTGGAATTATTTTAATAGCATTGACAAAATTCTTGACGAAGTCGTGGTTTTATAATATTTCCTTTCTTTGAATTCATAAAATTGTGCTCTCTTTTAGCAACAGTCCATTAGAGAATTGTTAGAATTTTTCTAAAATGCCAATTTTTCTGCCAGAAATTCAATAATTAGTTTTAAAAATAATATATTCGGAAAAAAATTTCACCCTCCTAACAATTTATTGAAAAAAATAGTGAAAAAAATGTGTGGAAACTGTTTTTAAGTAATTATGCAAGCGATAATCTCAAATATCAATCTTCTAATGCCAAAATCATGATAATGCAATATAATGTCAAAGGTCATATGCTAAATATTTTTATTCATATCCACTGGACGAACGTTATAGAACGAATTCAGTGAAATTTGATTATATTATCATTTTTATTCATAACTTTCACTTTCATGCCTCATATATCTTAACTTCCGGGTATAATCAAAAGGAAAAATTTTTCAATAGTGCAATCTTTGATGACTGACCCGTGTCGGGTCATTCGACATTATATATACATGACACCACATTGGTGACCTTGTGATATTAGTTACAATGCATATCTATGATTATACAAATATATACGACAAAATCATCGTATATATCTATGATTAGACAAACATAAGACGAGTCATAATCCGTATCTGTGGTTATACAAATATATACGACAAAATCATCGTATATATCTATAATTAAACGGGTCATAATGCATATCTATGGTTATACAAATACATACGACAAATTCATCATATATCTATGATTAGACGGGTCATAATGCATATCTATGATTATACAAATATCATCTAATTACATCAGATAGATTCAAAGTTATATATAAAGCTTTTATGATTAGATATGTAAAAATCTTAAAAAAAAAGATTCATAGTAAAGAATTGTATCTTTTCCTTTCATACGAATATTTATTTAAAAATTTAAAATTTTTTAAATTTTAATTTTGAAATTTCTTTAGAAAACCAGAAAAACTTTTTCAAACTTTTTGAAGACAAAAACTTTTTTAATTTTCATAAAAAAATTTGTTTACATTCATATATGCATATTTTATTAATTTATTTATCAAATTGCACGTTATGTTCTCTCCTTTCATCTATTTGTTTTCTTTTTAGTCAATTTATTTTTTCTTTTATTTATTATTTTTTCAATTTGTTGCCAAAAATAATCAAATTTATTTCATCAATTTAATCTATCGAAATTTTGTCACATTTTTAAATTTGCAATTCCATGAATCTATAAACTAAAGATTAGTTAGTTTTCGATAAAAATATTTCACTTCCATCAGTATCATTACCATTATCATTGTCATCATCATCATCATCGTTCTTGCCGTTTTAGCAAAGAAATACTATCATTCCCTTGAGAGAATACTTTGAAACTTTATCTCTTTTCTTGAGTTTTATCTTTCAACAAATAGAAATAAACTTCAACTTTCTTAGCCCGACAATTATCTCTCTACCAAATAATGTTGTCTTTATTGAAGATTAAGGTCAAGAAAGGATTAAGTATATCGCAAATTGCAATATTGCAAATTTACTAATTTGCAAAAATTATGATCTGTTCTCGTCCTGGCTAATTTGTTTTCCGTTCATTGAGATATTTTATTAAAGATAGACCAATTTAAATAGGTCTTTATTGCTTGGCATTGTGATAGTTAATGTATAAATAAAATCTTGAAGAACTTTATAGTCAGCTAGTTCTCAAATTAATTTAAAATGTTAGATATTAATATATGCAACAAATCTTTTTTTTATTTACTAAAAATCCTTGACAATTATATTATCACTTCTCGAGGGGTATGAATGAGCTGGAAATTCTCGAGAGGCGAAGTATTGAATGAATTTGGAAGATTTAAAGTCTTTTAAGATTTTTAAACCATTTTCTTACTTTTACTAAAAAATATTAATCAATTGAGTAAATCTTATTGTTTCCTTTCAAAATGCAAAAATAAAAATTCTTGAATAATTCTTTAAAATATAATTTGAGTGAAATATAGAAGAAAGAATTACTAATTGGATATATTCCGGAAAAATGAATAGCCAATTTCAATAATTTAACCTTTGATGTTTTCATTAGATAAAACTTTTTTTTCCATTTAAAGTATGTCCTTCATAAAAATTCATGAATTCTCCACTCAAATTATTCACTAACTTTTCCTAATCTCAAGTAATTTTTGAGCTATAAAATCATAGTTTTTAAACTAACCTTTTATGTTGATTTAACTTTTTGATTTTAATCCACTGCAAAACTGAAAATATAACTAATAACAGTAATGATTTTAAGGAGAGAATAATAAAAAATCATGAGTTTTAATGGAGTTTCCCTTAATTACCAAGCTTTCTTTTGAATAAAGTCTTGAAGAAACAGAATCCAGAAACAGAATCATGCTTTATTTTTGTAAGCTTTAGCAAAATCAGCACAGTGGATTAATTGATGTTTAATTTGCATTGCTTTTAGTGTAGAAAAGTACTTACTTAAATCCGATTATGTTTACTCTTTTGAATTACTCTGTAAACTATTTACAGTCAGTACCATTCAGTCACTCCGTGAGAATATGAAAATTTTATACTGACATAAATAAATTATATTGTGATTTCGTTGCGTTACAATTTTGATATTGTTCAATATTGTTTTATTCTAATTTTGATATAATTAAATGGAAATTGACATAGGATTTTATAATAATGTTACTGTAACCAAAAAAATTTTTTCTGTGAAAGAATATAATCAAAAATTATATAATCAGAATTTTTGTTGTTTCCAACTTTGTTTTCGAAATTTGAAACTGATTTTCTGTAGGTAACGACAGAATTTTACGTAAAAAATAGGCTTCAGAAAGTTTTTGGTTTTAAACGTTTAAATAAAGAGAATGATAGATTATTAGACAATTATGCTGAGTGTAAGGAAGTTAAAAATAACTCAGCTGAATCCATTTGCCAAGTAAGTGTTAATGTCTTTTCTATGCAGTGCTGAAAAGGTCAATATTTCAAGTAATTGATCTAGGATTTCAAACGCTCAAATAGCCAAATCTCAATACCAAATTATCAAATTACTTGATTTAATTTGTCGATGCTTAGTCATAATCAATCAGTTCTTGCTTGTTAGGTCCAAAAATGTCTTTTACTTATTTGTAGATGACTGTCATATATATTTTTCGTAGCTTAATTTAAAAACGATAAAGATCAGGTGAAATTGTTTGTATGAAGATATATGCTTACACTTCAGATTTGCGTTAATCTTCATCGATTAAATTTGAATCTTAAATTTTTTTCAAAATGCATTGGACACTTTCATAGTTTATCTTTTAATTTCTATTGTTATAATTTTGCAAAATAAAATATTTCTCTTTTCTTAAGGCATTACTTCCTTAATTTATTGGTTGGCCAAGATTCTCTTCACGTTTCTGCTGATATATATTCGTCAAAATCCATCGAGCAATTCTCTCTCGATATCGTTTACACACTAGTCTAAATTTTTCTTATGGCTTCTCATTGTCGGAAGACTTATTCAACCGTTTCGATTGTCTATATCCAGTCTTGGTCATTTCTTCTGATGTTTTGAAATTCGCCATATAGCGAATTTTTAATCATCGATATGTTGCGAATTCCTCCATTAGTAATTGTCTAATAATGCTATAGCTTTCTGATGCGGCGTATGTACATATACTGCTTTTGAGGCTTTTTCTTTCAAACAGAAAGGCAAGTAGCTCATCTTCTATATGCGTAGGAAAAACTGTCTTGTTGTTAGTTGTTGTGAGAAATCGAAAGAGAAATATTTATTCAGTAGTTGGATTATCGAACAATACAATACAGTGAAATTTGGTAATGTGAAATAGAGAATAAGATTAAACTGGTTAAGTAATTTAATTAGCAAAGATTAATAATTACGGCAAGACGAATATGATCTTGAATGAAGGAGACCAATGTAGCCCGAATTGAAGCGGACATACGTAATATTGAGTAAAAAGATGAATAATTTTGTAAAGACCCATAGAGCGGAAGAGTATGTATATATTGACTATAGATAAGTTGTGCTTACAATATTATGTAAATTACATGAGAAGTGACAGAATTATTATTTTATCAAAGAGGAAATTACATGGGAATTAATTTTTCAGAAACAGCATTCTTATAATTTATGAAATTTGAAGAATTTCTCACTAGTGTATGTGAGATTTGAAAGCTTTCTCACTATTATATGTGAGATTTGTGAATAAAATAGTTCTTTACAGATTAGCTGATGTGAGAATCCTTGTATAAGGAAGAAATATATCCTTCGTACAATCTAAGTATTGAAAAATTGACTTATAAGTGATGGGTCCTTTATTCCGGAAGTTATTTTTTCTATAATGAATTCTTCAACTGTTTATCATATTATTATCTCTTACGATTCTTTCCGACAGTATGCACGGAAAATCTTGCTTTTGCATAACTGCCTCAAAATTGCTCCAAAATTCTCTCCATTTTCGAGGATCTCCACTGAAGATGATTATCAATGATAATTGGGGAAATTTAGTGTTGTTTGGAGAATCATCTGGGTCATTTCGTTTTGATCCGCTTTCTTCGTTTACCTTGTATTCATTCGATTACAACCTCAGTATTCTTCTTATATCTGAACAAGACTAAAAATGCTTTTTACCTTCATTTTATTAAATTCAGTATTCCTTAATCGTTTTCCATCATTTCTATGTAATTTCTTTCCTCTTGTCGTCGGTGCAGTGAAATCTTTTGTAAACAATCCAGCCATTTATCATTAATATTCATGAGTATCTCTATGGTTCAATTCTTTCCATCGTCTTTTAATTTTTGTACTGTTCGTACTGTTCATCCTCTGTTATATTTTCGTTGATTGTTCTCTATATATGATGTGATAGAATTGCAAATTCTCTATTTCCACTTGAGCTCCAAAACTTTGTCAACGATAAGTCCAAATACAAATTCCAAACTTGGGTGGTTAAATCTCTAATTCGATAAGTTTCTCTAACACGACAACGAATTCAACGATGAAGATTTCGATAAAACGAATTAATAACAGTAACAAAATAAAAAAATAGACCCAATATAACCCTCGATACTCTCCATCCAATTGATCTTCCTAGAGCACATCTTTCGGAAATGATTTTAATGCTCAGAATCCCTCGCACAGTCAGTTCTGAGATCGCGAGTCATTGTCTTTAATTAGAGCACATAAACATGATTACTAATATGATTCGATTTGCAACATCTTGAGCTGCATCAATACGTCTCCAACACATTCACTTATGAATCTTTATATTTGCTTTTATCACGGAACGTTATTCGCAACAGTCCAATCTATTTCACTTCATTGAGAATCTTCAGAATCTTTTCCTTCGCTGGGATAGCATTTGCTAATATCATTGATAATATCCGGTTCATGGCACCAAAAAAACTATTGGGAAATTAACTTCGTACCCACACGAAGTCCTGAATCAAATGCACAATACTCAGGAACACCAAAGAACACAAATACAGAAAAATCCAAGAATACGAATAAATGTCGGAAACCGAGAGGAAATTAATTCAAATTTATAAAATTCCTAAAAATACATTGTTTGTAACAAATAATTAAGCCATCAACGATTTCCTGTTTCTCACACTAATCAAAACATTTATCTAAATGTTTCTTATTCATCATTCACCCAATATCCTTTCCCACATTATTCATCATTCGTCCCTCTTAAAACATCTATTTTATCCATTTACAGATCTTTCCAATCCAAATTTTTTCTCATCAGGCCCTTTTTTATCACCCTATATAATCAATCACAGGGACAATGGGTTTGCTTTTCTATTTAAAAACCATCACTTGTTGGTTGTGAAATATACTTCTCAAATTCAACCGTATTGTAACGCATTTCGCCTAATACCAAATTGTTTCTAATAAACAAAATTTCAAATTCTTCTGTGTTGTCAACCGCAAGAAAAACTTCCACAAAAGTAAATATCTTAATGCTTACTGAGAGGTCCTATCTTTTCATTGGATCTGTCGTTCTTCTTCCCGCCACTGCTGCTTCCTCTGTCGTTGAATTGCGATTCTTGTTACGTCGGATCATCGTCGAACCTGCTGTTTCCATTTAATTAAAAAATTGCTGCTATCGAATTGTTGGACTGTCCCAGAACCGCGACCGTTGGATCGAACTTAAGTTGTTGAGCTAACTGATCCCGCTTGAATGTCGAGTTGAACTTCAGCTGTTGTCAATAGCTACTTTCACTTCATCGTCAAATCGTTGTCGATTACATCCTTCAAACTTGGGTAGTCAAGCCGCAATCCCTCTCCTATATATTCTGCGGCTTGTCGACCCTAGACGAGTTGATCTCATCTTGCTGACCAGTGAGTAAATCGAGTGCTTTAATTGAGAACATCTTTATATCTTTATCCTTTTAGTTTACTGATCTCACAATTTGGCGCGCTATTTACTTTGAATGCCCCTTTTAATGTTTCTATCTATATATAACTGTTTACATATTTCGATTTTTGCCGACAGAACGATGTATAATAAACGAACAAAGGATACCAACAGTTCTTTGAGTGTTAGCGATATCGTCATAATTTCCTCTTATTATTACCATCGATTTCATTCCATCACAATTGCTGCTTCTGCCTCTCTGCCGCTGTCGATCACTATAGCTGTGGTTCTTAATGAATTGTCGATTACGCTATTGAACTGTTCACTGACGCTGTTGGACTGTCGAACAGCTACTCAGACTGAACTAATGTCGATACCAATCCTACTGCTTGTACTTATCGAACGGGAAGCCCGCTCGATCAAATTCATTCCTTTTATGTCCTTTAATATTCCCCTTCATTCCTCATGTTCTTTTGATATTCCTACATATAACTAATCATAGCTTTCGGCTTTCACCGACAAAGACGGTCATGCACTAAGACGACTTAGTGTTAGGTGGTTCTAGCATTTGACATCAACCTTGTTGAGATACCGAAAATAGAGGAACATTGAAAAGAAAATTTGAGGGTCAAAATATTATGGACATCGTTTAGATGCTTATTAATTATTCGTTTTACGTAAATATGAATTTGATTATGTAATCATTAATGCTGTAAAGTTATTTCCGTAATAAAAATAATTTTTACTGCTAAATAAAATTGTTAACATCCCAGACTTTACTTTTGGTTTGATTTCATGTGATGTGATATTTATCGAAAATAAGTTTAAATGTTTGATAATTTTATAAAATTACCAGACAGTTATTAGATAACAAAAGGGACATGCATTCATTCATATCACCGAGTAATATAACATGGATACGACATTGTGATAAGCATCTAAACGATGTCCATACTTTTTTGTTTACTTTTATCGCGCATTTATCCATAGTTCGTTATCGCGTTAGAAAAACTCATGGCATTAGAGGTTTAACCATCCAAGTTTGGGACTCGCGTCCTTGGACTTTGACAAAGTTTTTCAGCTCAATCAATATTCATTCATATTCATCAACAGTTCCGATTCAATCAATCATATTAATAAAAAAAAAATATTTATTAATGATAGCCGCGACAAGCTGAAAAAGCAACCTCTCAGAACGGTATAAAATTCTCGTAAATGATGGGCATAAATTTTCCGGCGACAAGATAGTTATGTTATATGAACAAAAATGTTTTGATGAATTTAAAATGTATTTCGAAGCGTTAAAGAAATGATCGGATATCACTTTCTATTCATCCAATTAGACTTTCGAAATTTTATTTAAGTAGCGATACAATAAGAGGATTTTATATATAGGACTGCGCATAAAAATAAGCAATCCAAACATGACGCAAAAATGGGATTTTTGGAATCAAATAATAGGACAGAATTGTTTTTGGTAACTTCATGAGTATTTATATCATTCTTAGGAGATTCACTTCAACGAAGCGCTTATATCCATATCATACATCCATATTATCATAAACATTCAGCTATTAACGGCGATATGCTTCGGGTGAATAACTAATTAATTAAAATATTTCAATCTTTTGCAGTTTCCATTAATAATCTTAGTAAGAAGGCTTCAATTATTCTTTTACTAACTTGTTTTTTTTCCATTTCTTAGATTAAAATGTGAAACGAAAAGTGAAACGAGACAAATGAATAATTGGTTATTCCAGCATGTATTAATAATTTTCTTTTTGTCTCTTTAGATAATTGATTTATACCATTCTTCCCATTTCATCCCATTATGTCCTCGCCGCATATTTGAACATATTAAACTTTCTAAAATATCTAGAAGTAAGTTTAATCTAATTGTAAATCGAATGTAAACTTTAAACTAAATAATATATATCTCCCTTGTTATAAGTGTCATTCCTATGTAGTTCCACAGCAATAACTTAATCCTATACTATACCATCATAATTATCAAAAACTGGACGTGCGAGATAAAGTCATTAATGAAATTCTTAGCAACCTTTTCTATAACTACCTTTGTTTTTCCAAAGTGAAACTGACGTATAGTTTTTGTCACGTATCACGTATATAGAAAATAACAAATAGCAGAAGGATGACAGAAAAGACTAAACAAATCACACAGGAGTTCTTAGCTCCATAATTTATTTACACACTCCTGACTAATAGCTACATATCACCATTACGTATCATATTGATTAGAAATCCCCACGTATTTGGTAAGTTACGCGCCGATCAGTCATTAACTTCATTATATTTATATTTATATCACTGAAACTATCCTACGCCTCATGCGTTAATCTCTGTTATAATCTGACAATATGATTCTCGCGCAGTACATTATTTCACATTTAACATCAATCACTATTTCCTCTTAAAAGAATGCACTCTCTGTTATACGTCTATACTCTCTGACACACTAATATTTATACAATATATCCATAACATTTTTGTTGCTTCTTATAGTAATTATTTGGGGAAGTGGATGGGAATTGAAGATTAATGTTTGATATATTTCATTTCCAATATAATTACTCGTCAAGATACTATTTTCTGTCCAATTAGTTTCAAAAACTTATGAATATTTATTATTACATGAAGTGGATGAATATTAATTATTACTTAAAAATATTCGAATATTTTATTACTTGAAAATAAAAATCAGTATTATAGAATTTTATTTGATAATTTTATATTTCATTTGATTATTTGCCAGAATTCATGCACAATAAATGGACAATGATGATTTGTTATGTAGATGTATTTAATTAAATTTAAATTTCATATTTTCATTTTTTGGAAATTCGGAAGATAATTTCAAAATGAAAAAAGAAAAAAGAAAAATACGTGAGAAATAAATCGGAATGTTCGCTAAGGAAACGTCAAGGTTTCCGACTTCTAGATCCGATTGGCTATCAATTGCCTAGTTGCTCACATGGTATTCTTTTAAATTTTATTTTTTATTAACTTTTAATTGGATGAAGGAATATTTAGAAATTAATTTATTTGATAGAGTAAGAAAAGAAAATTTTAGATATTTTTTGAAATTGTTATTTTTATTTGATATATATTGATATAATTCCGTAACATACCAAACATATCACTAGAGATGAATATCACTAGAATGAAACATTTGTTTTATATATACGCATGAGGGATATTGGCATGTGCAACAGAAAATATTGCATGAATTTAGTTTTGAAATTTCACACACTTGTCAAACGTGTATGAGAGGAATATTTGATTATTTTTACCCTTTTATACCATTTGGAAATCTGTTTTAAATATAAAGGCATATTATTTTACGTTATTTCAGGACCTTGTTTGTTATTCGAACGCAGAACACAGCAAACAACAGAAAAATTTTTTGCCTGTGCTGTTTATCGATCTCAAAAACGTTGTTCATTTCGATTAAATATAAGTAGCGAAACGACTTCAAGCAATTTAAATTCGGACGTTATGAATGTTGCTACTACATCGTTTGGCTATGCTACTATACGGAAAAAGTAAATTTTTTTAAAAATATTGCTCATAATTTAAGCTTTGAAAATAACTGTTTATTGTTTCGTAACATTTAGATGATTTCATATGCGTAAAAGATTTTATATGAACTAGAATGACTGCTAGTTGATAATAGGTGGTATTAAAGTGTAATATAATTCATTTTTTAAATGTTATCAAACTTATAGTTTTTTTTGAAGTTCAGAAAGATTTTTGAAGTTTTACAAATTGATACTTGTTAAATCTTGATGAATTTCAATAACTTGCAGAGTAAATTTATTGAGAACAAGAAATGAGAAGATTTATTATTGCGTAACTTGTAACGATGTTTTCTCATTGTCACATGTTCATCCGATCAAAGGACCATTTGGAATCGCTTCTTTAAGAAGGCCTTCACAATTGTTTTCCGCACACATTCGGAATGATTCAGAAAGTGTAAGCTCACTTTATGGTTTCATTCTGAATTAGATTAAAAATCTGTTCCATTTGGGTTAATCCAGGCATCATGATTACCTGTTTCGTTATGCTACTATACGGAAAAAGTACACTTGGTAAAATTAATATTCATAAATAATAATGATATCTCTTAATATTAGACTCTATTCTATATTTTAATATATTGTAATATATATTTTGTCTTTATTCATCGAAATAAATAGCTCTTTTAGCAGTAGAAAAGTAAAAAATGGAAGTCTTATTTGAATTAGTTAAAGAAATGGATGTTGAAATTTTTTACAGCAGTATTGGTTTGCCGAGGAATCTTTAACGGT
This sequence comes from Dirofilaria immitis, assembly GCA_024305405.1. NCBI lineage: Eukaryota > Metazoa > Nematoda > Chromadorea > Rhabditida > Onchocercidae > Dirofilaria > Dirofilaria immitis. Next base: position 88,443 of record JAKNDB010000041.1, read on the forward strand.
ACTAGTAAATGCTGTCGAAAAGTCAGGTTGTGATGGAATATTGTGCATCGGAACACCAACAATATTCGAACATTTTCAAAGTCACAAATTGCTCCGGCAAAAAACAAAATCATTTTTACTGGATATCGATGCTCGATTTGTAAGATATTCTTTTTCAAAATGTGTAAATTCTTTATTTATGTTACAGTTTCAACAATATTGATTTCTTGAAAGAATTCTAGAAGAAAGATTAGGCTTTTGAGATTAGAATATGTAATTTTATTGTGTTCCATAACTTTTAGCAAGTTTAAAATATGAGACAATTTTGCTAGTGTTATTAACAAAAATTTTTGGTCAAACCACTGTCCATGTGTTTTTAGTTATGTTATTTCTAAGTTAATTCTGCTTTTTAGAAATTTTTCATGGTAATAAAGAACCATACTTGACATGTAACGGCTTGCTGTACTAGAAAAGGAAAAAAATTTCAGGTTCCATTTTTCCGGTCCAGTCATTTCGCAGTATATAGCATGCTGACAAACCATTTCTACGATCCAAAAGTATTCAAAAAATTATCACATTTTTGGATCAATCCATCGTTTGATAATAATATGCGATCCCCTTTCGGTGTTTTCGTAGAAGCTTTGACAAATTCAATAAGGCAGCTCCGAGAACAGTTCTTCACTTGTAGCGTTGGCAAATTGAAGTAAGCTTTGAAAGAACAAAAGAAAGATAAGTATTTTTTTTATTCTGATTTTCACAAGAAAGATAAGTATTTTTATTCTGGTCTAATTTCTCTATTCAGTGATAATTGGTGCAGGATTATTATTGTTCTTCCAGTTTTTGTGGGGAAACGTTTCTTGAATTGCAGCGATTTTCATATGTTGGACTATAGAGTTAGTTATCCTTTTTTTTACTTTATCAAAAATTTGAGTATTCATGTATTTCGTATTTCATAAATTCTTTTAATAATATCAGCTGTATATTGATGAAAATTGATATAGTTTGAGATATTAAGTTGTTATCACATCATTGTTTTCAGGCTTTCTTTTCTATTTTTTTTTCTCTCATAGAGATGAGAAGGACATTTGTTAAAAAGACGTCAACAATTTTGAAAAAAGAAGAAAATAAAGTTCTCATAATTTTTAATTTCCATTCTTTCAGAATAATACTTTGATGTTTAAAAAGCCTCCGCAAAGTTTTCAGGTTTGTTATAAAAATCATTCAAAATATAAACGAGCAGAGAATTCCATCGTTCGTATATTTACTGATCTTCCGTTAAATGAATTCGATTTGTCTGAACTTCCTGATTACAGGTCATCGCTTATTTCTAAGTTTTCCATTTTTTTTTATTCGTTTCTCTCTCCATCTGTTTTGTAGCAAAGTTTTTGTGCAACAAATAATCTTTTATTCAGAAAAGTTAATTTAATTTTCCAAATCGAAATTTTTATTAGAATTTTCAGATTTTGTGATAAATGTGAGAAATTCGTTATAAAAACCACTCTTCACTGCAATTTTTGTGAAATTTGTCCTTCCGAAGTAATCCTTTTCTACCTTAAGTTCTTTGTTTCGATGATTAATCAGTTTTGCAAACTTGTCTTTTTTTTCGCGACATAACTTATAAGAGAGAATTTATTTATTTCGAATATGATATACTTTTTTTTCATCTTCATTTTTGTTTATAGGCTAACACTTGCAAGCACTGTAGTAAATGTGGTCGATGTGTGAAAAGCACATACAAACATTGTTTATTATGTGATCGTTGTCATCTGCCACAAAGATGTCGAAAATTTAGGATACTGCTTCTCAAAGTTCTGGAAAGAAAACTATCAGAGGAAGCAAGAGATGCTGCGAATTTTTGAACTTGATTGAGGAGAGCTTTGATCCAGACACAGCTTAATACGGAAGAGGAAGC
>JAKNDB010000043.1:0-18406 GCA_024305405.1 Dirofilaria immitis
TTATCGATTAATTTAATGTTGTAGAATTAAACGATTTTAAAATATAAATAGAGATAAATAAAATAACTAATCGAATGGATTCTAGGAAATGTAATCGTACATATAAAAACAAGAAACTGTTCAAATGCTGTGTATGCGATAAGGATTTCAGTCAAAGTTGCAATCTGAATGTGCCTAATCGAATACATACGGGCGAGAAACCGTTCAAGTGCCGTGTATGCGATGAAAGATTCACCCGCAATAGCCAGCTGAATGAGCATAATTTAAAGCATGGAAACGAGAAACCGTTCAAATGCCATCTATGCTATAAGGGATTCACTCGCAAGAACAAGCTGAATGAGCATAATCTAATACATACAGGTGAGAAACCGTTCAAGTGTCATGAATGCCTATCTGATAACTTTAGCCATGAAAAATATGTATGGATAGGAATCGATACTTCCTTATTTTTCCAGCGTATCATGAATTGCAAATCATCAGAACATGAATTGTATACTTGAAATTTCAATGAGATTGTGATTCATCGAAAACTTATAATTTGCTCTCTACAAATAATGTTCTTTTGTTGATTGTATTAGTTGGAATTTTGACATTTTTACGACAAAACAGTAGCTCTGTTTTGGAGAAACCAACAAGGAGAAATCCATTTGACTGATTCCAATCGATAATGATTATAAATGGTATTATGGGAACAATCGACTTTTTCGTAAGTTTCATTGAATTTGTAACTTAGAATTGAAATGAAGCTATGATTAGAGATTCTGCCTGGATAGAAATAATTAATCAAAGAATTTTTATTTTTTTAAAGCTTCGCATCAAACTCTATCAAAATAAATTTCAAATGGACAGATTTTGTATAAGAAGCGCAATTCTTCTATGCTTTGATTTGTCAAAAAAAAAAAGAACTGGAAAATAAGAGAGCCATTTTTGATGTAATGAAGCAAATATACTAAAATAGTTAATTTATTCAGGATCAAATTCTAGGCGTTACTAAATTTCAAAAATCAAAACTAACGACTAAAAAGTATATATATATCTCTAGTTCTTTTATATATAGGAAAGGTTCGCTGATCATTTATATCACTTATTTTACATTTCTGATAATTAATGGTTTAACCCGTTTTAGCAATACTTCGATTATAAATACGTCTAACGATTGACAACTCCTTCAATACGATAAATTGGAAGAAAAAAGTGATGTAACAAATGATAGATTGATCTTATCATTTTATTGAAAAGGCATATTATTATTAGGAATAAGTGAAAATTTAAGAATAAATTGATGAACTGAGTATAAAAGACCAACTAGCGAATAGGGAGCAAATCAAAGCTGGTGATATTTGAGAAATATTTTTCTAGTGAACTCTGTATCTCAAAATACATTGTCAGATATGCCAAATTTGCCATTAAATTTGATTCGCCAATGTTTATATCTTCTAAATTATTTAATTTTAAAAAATTAAAATAATTGATAGGAGAAATCTTCAAATTACCTGGTAGCTTTATCCTTTCCCTCTCTCTATGGGATCGACTGTTCGAGCATTCGCCAGCTTCATCAAATTCCACATTGTTTATTTCACCTAAATCATTTAATTTTGCATAACTAAATCAAATAGATGAATGAAATCCTCAAATTTACCCTCTAGGAGTTGTAGTGATTTGGTTACAACGGAACAAGGAAAAGTAAATAGCAATGTAAAAAGAATTCAAATTTCCAAGAATTTCCATGTATGAAAAGTCATATTCGAAGAATGTTAAGAGCTAAAAAGATCAAATGAATTTGCAATATTGCATGTAATAACAGTATTTTTATTTCTAATTAAATAATTAAAAATTTGTCATACTACACGTCTCACATATAATAATATTCACAATAGCAACTTTAAAATTTTGAATGTTTTCAAGCAAAATTTAACATTTTCCCGCAAATTTTAAAAACGGAATCAATATTGTGAATGTTTTGAGCAAACTTACTTATCAAAGAATAGAATAAGCAATATTTTATAATTATCAGTAGCAGTAGGTTATTCAAAATTTTTATCTCTTATTAATAATTGATGAGATTAAAAGAGGAATTCGCCAAGGTGTCAAAATTCAATTTATAAAATTTGATAAGAAAGAGAATGGTATCATTTTGGCAAATAAGCACTAAATTATTTGATGCTGGAAGGGATAGTTACATGCTGCAATAGTTATGTGTCACTAATAAAAAACTCTGATTTCAAAACATTGTGAAAAGTTCAATTAATTAGCATAACAAAATCACTGAATGATGTAGAAGTAATTTAAAGTGAATAGAAGCGATTGCTGTAGTTTTGTAGATAATTTCATTCTTCTACTAAATAAAAAATTTTTAAATAATAGACCAAACAACAAATTTATCATACCAGTATTATCTCACACACTGTGATTTCTTTTTTAACTATTTGCAATCCAGAAATTTAGAAAATTGAAAAAAAATCAGTAATTATTATTTTTCAAAATTCATTCCGATGGGATTCTCATCGATATTTTGTATTATTATGAAATATCCTTCAAAATGAAATGTTTTAAAGTATAGTGTAAGGAATGTAAAGCTCGACAAGTTTAAATTTCAATTTTCCGTTCAAAAATCATTTTTCCTTTAATAAAACTTTCAATGAAACATGCGTGGAACATCAAGGAAGACAAATGTAATCTGTTATTCTTTCATTCTTTTTTCCACGCCAAATACAATATTTTTTTTGCCAAACTCTTTTATTCTAAAAATTGTTATTATACAAAGATTACACGCTCATTTTTTTATCTCAGAATTTTGTCCAATTTCGGCCGTACCTTATCAGTCAGTTTCGGACTTTTCATAACAGATTTATTGGCAAGAATTCAATAATTGAGCAAAAATTATATGAATATTGCAAAAAGGAAAAAAAAGAAATTCATACTCAGTCGTTCGTCGGAGCACATATGTGGATGTGCAAATCGAATTTAATTATCCGCATGCATATCCATATTTTTCTGTATTAGTATTGTAAGTGGCTTGTTCGGTTGGTGGTCTGTTACGTTTGAAGAAACCACATTAAAAATTTGTTTGAAAATTAAAATTTTTTAAAACTTTAAAAGCACCTAACAAATAAAACTTAATGTTTTTGCCAATTCATTGGCAGAAAATCTGAAAAATTTTTTTAATTTTTTTGAATAAATTTTTAATTTTTTTAAATGCGAAAATAAAAGATGAAAACAAAACATTAATAGAGAAAATTAGGTAAACCATAATAAAAACACTTCTAATTTGATGAATTTTTAGAGAAAGTTAATGGCATTTTACTAGAACTGACATTTTATTAAAGGATTTTTGTTATAAAATAAATGAACTTGAAGTGCTTTAAATTTTAGTTTTAGGAAGGCTGAAACAATTACCATTCAATGATGACTAGTCCAATAAGAACAGCAACTAGATATAGCCACTAACGGTACGCCATGTTGCGCTTGTTCTGAATCCGTTGATTCATGTCCGTGGTTGCTTGAGAAATAACAAATGAAATTTCCAAAATAACATAATGTATAAATTATATGGTCATCTTTTTCGACTTGTTGATCCATTTGCAATTATGGTACATTTTTAACCTCTCAATATTTTTATGTGTACACAAATAATTACATGTTTCGGCTTTAGCTCACACAGCGCCTACTTTTTCTTCAAAATATTCGTTTAGCAAATATTAATTAATTCAAAATAAAAAAAATGGTTATTTTGAGCTGCAAAACAACGTAAATATGTAAAGACGAAAAGATTATGTTTATTCAAAAACAAATTTTTGTAGATTCCTGTGTAAAAATATTGTTTACACGCGAATCTTATTATCGCTAAAGGACATTAAAAATATTCCACTTTTATAAATCTTGATTGTATGGAAGTACATCATAAATGTAGCATAGATTATAAAACAATCTGGGAATTCGATCCAGAAAGTGCTTTTATAGATATTGTAAAGTTACTGAAATTTATTTTTACAATAAATTTGTTCAGTGTTTAAACCAAACGTAGGTCCAAATCAATCGCAATTCTAAATTCATGGAATTAAATTGATAGCAAATTAATAATTTCCAAAAATAACGTTTAATAAACAATAGCATAGTGTATTTATTTCTAAATTTTTACTTGAAATTTTCATGCTTTTTAGAATGACCTTATATCTTAGTAACTGCCAAAATATTATAACGTAATAAATATATTGATATAATCAAAACATTTTTATATTATTAAATATTTTGGTTTAAACAAGTCATCTCATACTATAGCTTATTTTGATTCATATTTCTAAAGCAAAGATATCTCGTTAAATGTGTTTTATTTCAATGAAACCATTGTAAAAAAATATGTCACTTTTATGAATAAAACAAAAATTTATGAACAAAATTTCCGAATAATCGACTCGTTTGAAAAAAACTTATTGTTTCTTAAAAGTAGGCTTTGTATAGGAAAAGCTAGAAATAAACATTTATATTTTGCGCAAAAAAATAATTAAAGTCAGATTTCATACCTGAGGTAATCATTTTCTATAAATGTTTTTGTTAACAAATAGATATTTGTAACGAATTGTTCATTAGCAGAAATCATTTGCTTAATTCTATTTTACATTTACAATAAAAAGTTGAATGATCCGTTGCATTGGAATTAGAGAGATAATTGTGATTTTTATTCGCATAAATTTAGATAAACCTGTGATTTTCCATGAAACTATGAAAAAGTTGTTAGTACTTCACAAAAAATGCATAGTATTAAGGATTACGAATGCTTTCAACTCGCTTTTTTATGAATCACTTTTCATCGCCATAAAACTATCATGATTATGCAAAAAGATTAAAAGCAATAATTGGGTACTCATAGAAATGTTTAAAATCAGTCTCCAAATAACATTCCAAATCAGTACGGCGTTTACTATTCACTGCGATTCACTCTCCGTTGATTTATATATTTTGTGAAGTATTTTTTAGAGCATCAATTCAGAATTACCCGGAAGAATTCGAACTTCAATTATTACCATTTATCGTAGAAATTGCTTGCAAATTAATATGTTGCTGCCTTATTATACTCTAGTAGCCACATTACCATTCTGCATCACCCAAGTAACAATTTATAAATTTTCCGTTTTGGTTTTTGCTTTTATCTGTTTTTCGTCATTTTCGAAATAGTCAATATTTTCGTAATTTTTGAAAGTCAATATTTTGCGTTTGAACTCACTATAGCATAACATGAAAGAACTTATATAAAAGATTTGTAAAATGATTTCGCAAATACATTTCGTCAATTTTCTTTGTTTTCCGCATCATATCATGCCATATTCTGTTTAAATCAGCATAGAAAATAGTTTAGGTTCCAGAATCACACCATGTTATGAAATGAATCATTTCAAATAATTTCAGATATTAACCAAAAGCAATTTATCAGTGCAGGCAAAAACAACTGTTCAATTGGATTTAAATGAATGTAATCGGACAAATACAAACGAGAAACCGTTCAAGTGCGAGACGTGCGGTAAAGGATTCATTTCGTCTAGCGCTCTGACAAAACATAATCGAATACATACAGGAGAGAGACCGTTCAAGTGCGATGTATGCGGTAAAAGTTTCAATCAACGGGGTAATCTGAAATTACATAGTCTAATACATACAGGCGTGAAACCGTACAAGTGCGATGTATGCGATCAAAGTTTCAATCTACAGGGTAATCTGAATAGACATAGTCTAATACATACAGGCGTGAAGCCGTACAAGTCCGATGTATGCGATAAGGGTTTTAATCAACGCACTAATCTGAAGGCACATAATCTAATACATAAGGGCGTGAAACCGTGCAAGTGCGATGTATGCGATCAAAGTTTCAATCTACAGGGTAATCTGAATAGACATAGTCTAATACATACAAGCGTGAAATCGTACAAGTGCGATGTATGCGGTAAAAGTTTCAATCAACTCGCTAATCTGAATAGACATAGTCTAATACATATAGGTGTGAAACCGCACAATTGTGATGTATGTAATAAACAATTCAGCGAGCTTGGTAGCCTAAAAAACATTATCGAATACATGCACGTGAGAAACTGTTCGAACGCGATGTGTGCGACAAAAATCTCACTCAGCCTGTCCAAATGAATAAACATGAACCATGCGAGTTCAGCGCTAATAGCGCAGAATTCAGTGGAAATTATAATTTGCTGAGAAATAAAAAGGAACATTCAACTATATTACATCGTTGCAAGGCTATTGCACTTACAGCTGACATTCTCAAAACAGCTATATTAACAAAGGAAATAATTTCGTATGCAAAACTGTGAGCATTATTTTACCTTTTATGTTGTCTTTATAATTACTTAATTGATTGATAAAAATAGTTAATAAAAATTGATGATTTTCAAATTCAATTAGATTTTCATATCGCGTTCATTTTGCTACTTAAATTTTCATGCTTAATTCATAATATTCAAATTTTTTTAACATTTGCTTGCTTTACTTACAATCATTACAGTTTCCACTCGTAATTCGAAAACGTTATTGAGATACTCAAGTTTCGTTTCACTCTAAATTTTTTGTTATTATGAAACTTTAAGTTGTCAAACATAACATATCTGCTGTTGAGCTGATATATAATACTTGTTTGTATGACACACGAATCATGATGCCAGAAAACCAAAACAGGGAAGAGTGGAATTCCATTCAACAGTGGAAATATACTTTTTATAAATTAATAGTTTAATGAATAGAATAAATAACGTCTATGAGAATATAATGCAGCATATTCTGAATCTACATTCAGAAATTAATATTATTAAATCTCTTTTTTCAAACGATACTCATTAAAAAAGAGAATTTGAAATCATGAGAGGACATGAATACATTTAAGTAAGCAATATTATCACATACTGTATTTTTATTTCAACATCGATTTTATTTTTCCCTTTCTGTATTGTTTGCTTTTGTATATTTGATGCGATTTCATGAAGTTTTGTTATCTTATTTTTATCATTACTTTTTGATATATTTTGCTAAAACTTCGTATTCAACCTCATTTAACATCAGAGCAGTTCAAAATAAATGAATGAAACGCGCAAAAATTGTATTAATTCCGTTGTTATTGCTTTTGTCAAATAAATTTATTGCTGGTCTTTTTTACATCATTTTTACATCGCCATTGTGCTATCCAAATGCATTTGTATCACAATGATTGCTAACGTGTTAAAAGATTTAATCTGTCTTTTACTTTAGCATTTAAAAAAAAAAAATTAAATTTTTATTCAAATTTTCTGTTAATGAATTGGCAAAAATATTAAGAAATTTGATTTGTTCAGCTTTCAAAGTTTAAGAAAGTTTAAATTTTCAATGAAATATTTTAGTGTGGTTTCTTCAAACGTAACAGGCCACTAACTGAACAGCTATTTAAAATACTAATATCAAAAATACAATTGAGTATGCTTATAATCAAGTTTGATTTGCAGACTCACATCTGTACTCCGAAGAACGATATGCTGCTCGCGTACGAATTTTTTTTTAACTTTCTTTTGCAACATTTATTATGATTTTTGTTCAACTATTGAATTCTTGTCAATAAATCTGTTATGAAAAATTTTGAAAAAACTCTTCTTTTGCAAATAATTTAGTGTAATTATTTATTGTTTAATTTATTTTATACAGATAATTAGTAATAATAATTAAATATATAATTAATAATAATTAAGGCTAGTCTTGTTGTTAGTTTTATTGAATTGGTTGAGCCAATGTCACAACAGATTCGAAATAAGGTTTATTTTTATGTAGAAATGCTGAAAAATGTCGATAATAGAAAATACTTTAATCATTAGTACTGTTATTGAAACCCGTGCGATTATCAATTTTATTACGTCGTTCTATTCCTGTTCTACATAAAAAATAAACCTTATTTCGAATCTGTTGTGACATTGGCTCAACCAATTCAACAAAGAGTAACAACAAAACTAGCATTAATTATTTAGATCAATCTAATTATGGCTTGTAAAATAAAAACAAGTATACTGAAATGCTGAAAAATGTCGATAATAGAAAATACTATTACATTAAACAATAAAAAACGCATTTGCCATATTGCATTGCAAACAACACCATACACTATACTAAAAAACCATATACTATACAATATAAAAAAACAAATTAAATGCTGAATTTATATTCAATATTCAAATTCCTGTTAACACACATTCATAAAACAAATTACTTTACTTAATCTGAATGTCTATTAAGTGCTACAGAATGAATTTAAGATTAGTGCTTTAAAATTAATTGGAATTTTTCGTATTTTCTGCTAAAGTATCCAATTTTTTTGAATTTTCTACAAAAATGATTTTTGACGATAATAAATATGAGGTAAGCAATGCTAAATCCATGTTACCTTTTGATTGTCAAAGGAAAAAATATTTTCCAGAAACATATGAGATAAATAAGCAGTTAAAATTATAAGACACAAAACCTCATAAATTTTGATTTCTTAAAAATTGAGAATCTTACCTAAATTCAAGTTAAATTCAGGCAAATTCTTCTCTTTCGTTGAGATAATATTGAATCCCAAATAATTTGAATGATATCTGCAAGAAAATTTTTTTAACTAAAAATATTTTTCCTTTGGCGATTAAACATAAAGTCTTTTTCAAAAACTAATTTTAAGTATTTAAAAATGTTGACATTTTCAGACTTCAAATTTTTCCAGGTAATTGTTTTTATCAATACCCATTTTCGAGTATTTATTTCGGGAATTAAAAAGTCTTTATCAAATAATCAAGCAGTAAATAATTTCGTTAAATTATTTGCAAAAAGAATTGAAATTTTGAAATTTCAGCATTTTTCAGAATTTTTCATATACAGATTTATTGGTAAGAATGCAAAAATTGAGAAAAAATTATATAAAAATTGCAAAAAGTAAGTAAAAAAATTCATACTCGAGCACCATGTCGTTCTTGGAGCACATATGTGGATGTGCAAATCGAACTTGATTATAAGCATACATGATCGTATTTTTGGTATTAGCACCACAAGTAGCTTGTTCGATTAGTGGACTGTTATGTTTGAAGAAACCACACTAAAAATTTAATTGAAAATTAAAATTTTCTTAAAATTTGAAAGCACCGAACAAATTAAATTTCTTAATATTTTGCCAATTCATTGAAAAATTTTGAATTAAAATTTAATTTTTTTTAAATCTAAAATAAAAGATGGATTAAATTTTTTAATATAGTAGCTTTTGAACAAATATATTTGAGTAGCATAATAGCAAATAATGTAAAAAATGATCAGGAATAAATTTATCTAATAAAAACAATAACAACAGGCTTTGAACATTTTATTGCCTTTTATGAGGCTGAGTAAGAAATTCTAACAAATCACATCAAAAACTACGCAATTTATCTGTAGAATTTGAATAAAGCCTCATAGACTCCGAAAAAAAGTATTAATAGAGGAAAAAAACCTTAATAAACCTTGATAAAAGACACTTTTAATTTGATAAATTTTTAGAAAAAGTTAATGGCATTTTGCTACAACTAACATTTTATTAAAAAATTTTTGTTATAAGGTAAACGAGCTCGAAAGAGAAAGAGAAAATGAATATAATCTTTAGACGAGAAAAATCTTTTTCATTGGCTTTTAATTTATCTACTAAATAGCAAGTTATATATTATTTGAATTTCTATCACAAAATGAAAATGAAAAAAAAAACTTTTCGAAACTTATTTTCAATACGGTGCAAAAAGAAATAAGCTAAAACTTGTTATAATATATTGATGATATAATTTGAAATGTTAATTGAACATTTTTCAACAAAAAAAGATTTTTAAAGTGATTTTTCTCTATCATAAAATAATTATCGATTTAAAGTAATTTCTAATAATTAGTCCTAAAAACACAATTAATTAATTTCAAAGATTAATTCGAAACAATTTTCAATGTGAAAAGATTAATTCGAACAATTTTCAAAAGATTAATTCGAAACAATTTTCAATGACCATTTCACATTATTTTTTATTATTCTCAGTTTTAGCATTCCTTACTTCTCGAACATGCGATAAACCAATGAATATACCATTTAATAACGAAAATTGAACGACTAATTTCAAGCCTGAATAATAATAAAAAAATATATCATTTATTTTTGAAATGATATTAAACAGAAAAAACGAAAATTTTTCAACAATTTATCAACAAAATCAAATATGATGAAATAAATATCTTGAATTACTTAATATTAGTTAATCATCGTTACAAAATAATTATACAAATATATTTATTTCTATGCTTACTTTAGAAAATGTAAATTTATGCGCTACATTACATTTTATAAAGTCATTAAATGATCAAAAAATATGTCACATTGAAAATTGTTTCGAATTAATCTTTTGAAATTAATTAATTGTGTTTTTAGGACTAATTATTAGAAATTACTTTAAATCGATAATTATTTTATGATAGAGAAAAATCACTTTAAAAAATCTTTTTTTGTTGAAAAATGTTCAATTAACATTTCAAATTATATCATCAATATATTATAACAAGTTTTAGCTTATTTCTTTTTGCACCGTATTGAAAATAAGTTTCGAAAAGTTTTTTTTTTCATTTTCATTTTGTGATAGAAATTCAAATAATATATAACTTGCTATTTAGTAGATAAATTAAAAGCCAATGAAAAAAGATTTTTCTCGTCTAAAGATTATATTCATTTTCTCTTTCTCTTTTCGAGCTCGTTTACCTTATAACAAAAATTTTTTAATAAAATGTTAGTTGTAGCAAAATGCCATTAACTTTTTCTAAAAATTTATCAAATTAAAAGTGTCTTTTATCAAGGTTTATTAAGGTTTTTTTCCTCTATTAATACTTTTTTTCGGAGTCTATGAGGCTTTATTCAAATTCTACAGATAAATTGCGTAGTTTTGATGTGATTTGTTAGAATTTCTTACTCAGCCTCATAAAAGGCACTAAAATGTTCAAAGCCTGTTGTTATTGTTTTTATTAGATAAATTTATTCCTGATCATTTTTTACATTATTTGCTATTATGCTACTCAAATATATTTGTTCAAAAGCTACTATATTAAAAAATTTAATCCATCTTTTATTTTAGATTTAAAAAAATTAAATTTTAATTCAAAATTTCTTTCAATGAATTGGCAAAATATTAAGAAATTTAATTTGTTCGGTGCTTTCAAATTTTAAGAAAATTTTAATTTTCAATTAAATTTTTAGTGTGGTTTCTTCAAACATAACAGTCCACTAATCGAACAAGCTACTTGTGGTGCTAATACCAAAAATACGATCATGTATGCTTATAATCAAGTTCGATTTGCACATCCACATATGTGCTCCGAAGAACGACATGGTGCTCGAGTATGAATTTTTTTACTTACTTTTGCAATTTTTATATAATTTTTTCTCAATTTTTGCATTCTTACCAATAAATCTGTATATGAAAATTCTGAAAAATGCTGAAATTTCAAAATTTCAATTCTTTTTGCAAATAATTTAACGAAATTATTTACTGTGATTATTTGATAAAGACTTTTTAATTCCCGAAATAAATACTCGAAAATGGGTATTGATAAAAACAATTACCTGGAAAAATTTGAAGTCTGAAAATGTCAACATTTTTAAATACTTAAAATTAGTTTTTGAAAAAGACTTTATGTTTAATCGCCAAAGGAAAAATATTTTTAGTTAAAAAAATTTTCTTGCAGATATCATTCAAATTATTTGGGATTCAATATTATCTCAACGAAAGAGAAGAATTTGCCTGAATTTAACTTGAATTTAGGTAAGATTCTCAATTTTTAAGAAATCAAAATTTATGAGGTTTTGTGTCTTATAATTTTAACTGCTTATTTATCTCATATGTTTCTGGAAAATATTTTTTCCCTTGACAATCAAAAAGGTAACATGGATTTAGCATTGCTTACCTCATATTTATTATCGTCAAAAATCATTTTTGTAGAAAATTCAAAAAAATTGGATACTTTAGCAGAAAATACGAAAAATTCCAATTAATTTTAAAGCACTAATCTTAAATTCATTCTGTAGCACTTAATAGACATTCAGATTAAGTAAAGTAATTTGTTTTATGAATGTGTGTTAACAGGAATTTGAATATTGAATATAAATTCAGCATTTAATTTGTTTTTTTATATTGTATAGTATATGGTTTTTTAGTATAGTGTATGGTGTTGTTTGCAATGCAATATGGCAAATGCGTTTTTTATTGTTTAATGTAATAGTATTTTCTATTATCGACATTTTTCAGCATTTCAGTATACTTGTTTTTATTTTACAAGCCATAATTAGATTGATCTAAATAATTAATGCTAGTTTTGTTGTTACTCTTTGTTGAATTGGTTGAGTCAATGTCACAACAGATTCGAAATAAGGTTTATTTTTTATGTAGAACAGGAATAGAACGACGTAATAAAATTGATAATCGCACGGGTTTCAATAACAGTACTAATGATTAAAGTATTTTCTATTATCGACATTTTTCAGCATTTCTACATAAAAATAAACCTTATTTCGAATCTGTTGTGACATTGGCTCAACCAATTCAATAAAACTAACAACAAGACTAGCCTTAATTATTATTAATTATATATTTAATTATTATTACTAATTATCTGTATAAAATAAATTAAACAATAAATAATTACACTAAATTATTTGCAAAAGAAGAGTTTTTTCAAAATTTTTCATAACAGATTTATTGACAAGAATTCAATAGTTGAACAAAAATCATAATAAATGTTGCAAAAGAAAGTTAAAAAAAAATTCGTACGCGAGCAGCATATCGTTCTTCGGAGTACAGATGTGAGTCTGCAAATCAAACTTGATTATAAGCATACTCAATCGTATTTTTGATATTAGTATTTTAAATAGCTGTTCAGTTAGTGGCCTGTTACGTTTGAAGAAACCACACTAAAATATTTCATTGAAAATTTAAACTTTCTTAAACTTTGAAAGCTGAACAAATCAAATTTCTTAATATTTTTGCCAATTCATTAACAGAAAATTTGAATAAAAATTTAATTTTTTTTTTTTAAATGCTAAAGTAAAAGACAGATTAAATCTTTTAACACGTTAGCAATCATTGTGATACAAATGCATTTGGATAGCACAATGGCGATGTAAAATGATGTAAAAAAGACCAGCAATAAATTTATTTGACAAAAGCAATAACAACGGAATTAATACAATTTTTGCGCGTTTCATTCATTTATTTTGAACTGCTCTGATGTTAAATGAGGTTGAATACAAAGTTTTAGCAAAATATATCAAAAAGTAATGATAAAAATAAGATAACAAAACTTCATGAAATCGCATCAAATATACAAAAGCAAACAATACAGAAAGGGAAAAATAAAATCGATGTTGGAATAAAAATACAGTATGTGATAATATTGTTTACTTAAATGTATTCATGTCCTCTCATGATTTCAAATTCTCTTTTTAATGAGTATCGTTTGAAAAAAGAGATTTAATAATATTAATTTCTGAATGTAGATTCAGAATATGCTGCATTATATTCTCATAGACGTTATTTATTCTATTCATTAAACTATTAATTTATAAAAAGTATATTTCCACTGTTGAATGGAATTCCACTCTTCCCTGTTTTGGTTTTCTGGCATCATGATTCGTGTGTCATACAAACAAGTATTATATATCAGCTCAACAGCAGATATGTTATGTTTGACAACTTAAAGTTTCATAATAACAAAAAAATTAGAGTGAAACGAAACTTGAGTATCTCAATAACGTTTTCGAATTACGAGTGGAAACTGTAATGATTGTAAGTAAAGCAAGCAAATGTTAAAAAAATTTGAATATTATGAATTAAGCATGAAAATTTAAGTAGCAAAATGAACGCGATATGAAAATCTAATTGAATTTGAAAATCATCAATTTTTATTAACTATTTTTATCAATCAATTAAGTAATTATAAAGATAACATAAAAGGTAAAATAATGCTCACAGTTTTGCATACGAAATTATTTCCTTTGTTAATATAGCTGTTTTGAGAATGTCAGCTGTAAGTGCAATAGCCTTGCAACGATGTAATATAGTTGAATGTTCCTTTTTATTTCTCAGCAAATTATAATTTCCACTGAATTCTGCGCTATTAGCGCTGAACTCGCATGGTTCATGTTTATTCATTTGGACAGGCTGAGTGAGATTTTTGTCGCACACATCGCGTTCGAACAGTTTCTCACGTGCATGTATTCGATAATGTTTTTTAGGCTACCAAGCTTGCTGAATTGCTTATTACATACATCACAATTGTGCGGTTTCACACCTATATGTATTAGACTATGTCTATTCAGATTAGTGAGTTGATTGAAACTTTTACCGCATACATCGCACTTGTACGGTTTCACGCTTGTATGTGTTCGACTATGTCTATTCAGATTAGCGCGTTGATTGAAACTTTCACCGCATACATTGCACTTGTACGGTTTCACGTCTGTATGTATTTGACTATGTCTATTCAGATCACAGCGTCGATTGAAACTTTTACCGCATACATCGCACTTGCACGGTTTCACGCCCTTATGTATTAGATTATGTGCCTTCAGATTAGTGCGTTGATTAAAACCCTTATCGCATACATCGGACTTGTACGGCTTCACGCCTGTATGTATTAGACTATGTCTATTCAGATTACCCTGTAGATTGAAACTTTGATCGCATACATCGCACTTGTACGGTTTCACGCCTGTATGTATTAGACTATGTAATTTCAGATTACCCCGTTGATTGAAACTTTTACCGCATACATCGCACTTGAACGGTCTCTCTCCTGTATGTATTCGATTATGTTTTGTCAGAGCGCTAGACGAAATGAATCCTTTACCGCACGTCTCGCACTTGAACGGTTTCTCGTTTGTGTTTGTCCGATTACATTCATTTAAATCCAATTGAACAGTTGTTTTTGCCTGCACTGATAAATTGCTTTTGGTTAATATCTGAAATTATTTGAAATGATTCATTTCATAACATGGTGTGATTCTGGAACCTAAACTATTTTCTATGCTGATTTAAAACAGAATATGGCATGATATGATGCGGAAAAACAAAGAAAATTGACGAAATGTATTTGCGAAATCATTTTACAAATCTTTTATATAAGTTCTTTCATGTTATGCTATAGTGAGTTCAAACGCAAAATATTGACTTTCAAAAATTACGAAAAATATTGACTATTTCGAAAATGACGAAAAAAACAGATAAAAGCAAAAACCAAAACGGAAAATTTATAAATTGTTACTTGGGTGATGCAGAATGGTAATGTGGCTACTAGAGTATAATAAGGCAGCAGCATATTAATTTGCAAGCAATTTCTACGATAAATGGTAATAATTGAAGTTCGAATTCTTCCGGGTAATTCTGAATTGATGCTCTAAAAAATACTTCACAAAATATATAAATCAACGGAGAGTGAATCGCAGTGAATAGTAAACGCTGTACTGATTTGGAATGTTATTTGGAGACTGATTTTAAACATTTCTATGAGTACCCAATTATTGCTTTTAATCTTTTGCATAATCATGATAGTTTTATGGCGATGAAAAGTGATTCATAAAAAAAAAGCGAGTTGAAAGCATTCGTAATCCTTAATACTATGCATTTTTTGTGAAGTACTAACAACTTTTTCATAGTTTCATGGAAAATCACAGGTTTATCTAAATTTATGCGAATAAAAATCACGATTATCTCTCTAATTCCAATGCAACGGATCATTCAACTTTTTATTGTAAAATGTAAAATAGAATTAAGCAAATGATTTCTGCTAATGAACAATTCGTTACAAATATCTATTTGTTAACAAAAACATTTATAGAAAATGATTACCTCAGGTATGAAATCTGACTTTAATTATTTTTTGCGCAAAATATAAATGTTTATTTCTAGCTTTTCCTATACAAAGCCTACTTTTAAGAAACAATAAGTTTTTTTTCAAACGAGTCGATTATTCGGAAATTTTGTTCATAAATTTTTGTTTTATTCATAAAAGTGACATATTTTTTTACAATGGTTTCATTGAAATAAAACACATTTAACGAGATATCTTTGCTTTAGAAATATGAATCAAAATAAGCTATAGTATGAGATGACTTGTTTAAACCAAAATATTTAATAATATAAAAATGTTTTGATTATATCAATATATTTATTACGTTATAATATTTTGGCAGTTACTAAGATATAAGGTCATTCTAAAAAGCATGAAAATTTCAAGTAAAAATTTAGAAATAAATATACTATGCTATTGTTTATTAAACGTTATTTTTTGGAAATTATTAATTTGCTATCAATTTAATTCCATGAATTTAGAATTGCGATTGATTTGGACCTACGTTTGGTTTAAACACTGAACAAATTTATTGTAAAAATAAATTTCAGTAACTTTACAATATCTATAAAAGCACTTTCTGGATCGAATTCCCAGATTGTTTTATAATCTATGCTATATTTATGATGTACTTCCATACAATCAAGATTTATAAAAGTGGAATATTTTTAATGTCCTTTAGCGATAATAAGATTCGCGTGTAAACAATATTTTTTACACAGGAATCTACAAAAAATTTGTTTTTGAATAAACATAATCTTTTCGTCTTTACATATTTACGTTGTTTTGCAGCTCAAAATAACCATTTTTTTATTTTGAATTAATTAATATTTGCTAAACGAATATTTTGAAGAAAAAGTAGGCGCTGTGTGAGCTAAAGCCGAAACATGTAATTATTTGTGTACACATAAAAATATTGAGAGGTTAAAATGTACCATAATTGCAAATGGATCAACAAGTCGAAAAAGATGACCATATAATTTATACATTATGTTATTTTGGAAATTTCATTTGTTATTTCTCAAGCAACCACGGACATGAATCAACGGATTCAGAACAAGCGCAACATGGCGTACCGTTAGTGGCTATATCTAGTTGCTGTTCTTATTGGACTAGTCATCATTGAATGGTAATTGTTTCAGCCTTCCTAAAACTAAAATTTAAAGCACTTCAAGTTCATTTATTTTATAACAAAATCCTTTAATAAAATGTCAGTTCTAGTAAAATGCCATTAACTTTCTCTAAAAATTCATCAAATTAGAAGTGTTTTTTATTATGGTTTACCTAATTTTTCTCTATTAATGTTTTGTTTTCATCTTTTATTTTCGCATTTAAAAAAATTAAAAATTTATTCAAAAAAATTAAAAAAATTTTTTCAGATTTTCTGCCAATGAATTGGCAAAAACATTAAGTTTTATTTGTTAGGTGCTTTTAAAGTTTTTAAAAATTTTAATTTTCAAACAAATTTTTTAATGTGGTTTCTTCAAACGTAACAGACCACCAACCGAACAAGCCACTTACAATACTAATACAGAAAATATGGATATGCATGCGGATAATTAAATTCGATTTGCACATCCACATATGTGCTCCGACGAACGACTGAGTATGAATTTCTTTTTTTTCCTTTTTGCAATATTCATATAATTTTTGCTCAATTATTGAATTCTTGCCAATAAATCTGTTATGAAAAGTCCGAAACTGACTGATAAGGTACGGCCGAAATTGGACAAAATTCTGAGATAAAAAATGAGCGTGTAATCTTTGTATAATAACAATTTTTAGAATAAAAGAGTTTGGCAAAAAAAATATTGTATTTGGCGTGGAAAAAAGAATGAAAGAATAACAGATTACATTTGTCTTCCTTGATGTTCCACGCATGTTTCATTGAAAGTTTTATTAAAGGAAAAATGATTTTTTGAACGGAAAATTGAAATTTAAACTTGTCGAGCTTTACATTCCTTACACTATACTTTAAAACATTTCATTTTGAAGGATATTTCATAATAATACAAAATATCGATGAGAATCCCATCGGAATGAATTTTGAAAAATAATAATTACTGATTTTTTTTTCAATTTTCTAAATTTCTGGATTGCAAATAGTTAAAAAAGAAATCACAGTGTGTGAGATAATACTGGTATGATAAATTTGTTGTTTGGTCTATTATTTAAAAATTTTTTATTTAGTAGAAGAATGAAATTATCTACAAAACTACAGCAATCGCTTCTATTCACTTTAAATTACTTCTACATCATTCAGTGATTTTGTTATGCTAATTAATTGAACTTTTCACAATGTTTTGAAATCAGAGTTTTTTATTAGTGACACATAACTATTGCAGCATGTAACTATCCCTTCCAGCATCAAATAATTTAGTGCTTATTTGCCAAAATGATACCATTCTCTTTCTTATCAAATTTTATAAATTGAATTTTGACACCTTGGCGAATTCCTCTTTTAATCTCATCAATTATTAATAAGAGATAAAAATTTTGAATAACCTACTGCTACTGATAATTA
>JAKNDB010000048.1:0-10958 GCA_024305405.1 Dirofilaria immitis
AAAACATTCAGTCGCGCTTACACTCTGACGAGGCATCATCTAATACATACAGGCGAGAAACGTTTCAAGTGCCATGTATGCGGTTTGGGATTCGCTCAGCGTGGAAATCTTAACAGGCATGAATTGAATTGTCATAGCGCACAATCCAGTGGAAATTATAGTTTGCTGGGCGATACAGCTAAAATACCTCATTGCAAAGCTATTACACCTACAGATGACATTATCAAGACATTTATATTAACAGAGAAGATAATTTCGCATGCAGCACTTAGAGTTTTTGATCGTATCGATAAAGGTTTTTTAACCTACTTAGCTCAATTTGTTGTTAAATTTTGAGGTCAAACAACCTTGCCCTCCAAATAAAATTTCTGTTGTAAAAAAACCTATATTTATTAGAAAAATACTGGTAGTAAATAAATTTCCGATATTCCAGCTTTGTTTTGATGTACTTCAAAAATTTAAATTATTTGCTAATGCAATACTGTATAAGCAAACAATAATTAATAATAAAATATAAGCAAACAATAATTAATAATTTATAATAATCAAAATTTGGTAGAGATTTGATTAGTATTTAGAGTGCAATTTAACGAATGTCAAGAAAATTACAGTAATCAATAAATTATATAAATTTTTATCACTATTATCTTTTGATTATTTACTATGCATCCATTTCCAGGGGATGGATAGTAAATCTCTCTTTCAATCTCTTTTTCAATTTCCTACAAATATTCATAGAAGAAATATCAAAATAAATTACAAATAAACAAAAGTTGGAAGGAGCAGTCTTTCTTGAAAGTTAACACATAACTCTTGCAGGAAAGTAAGGAAGAGTGATAAGCCTATCTGATAACTTTAGCCATGAAAAATATGTATGGATAGGAATCGATACTTCCTTATTTTTCCAGCGTATCATGAATTGCAAATCATCAGAACATGAATTGTATACTTGAAATTGAAAAACATATGCGAATTCATATGCGAAGTCCTATAGTGGTCCAGGATATCAGAGAAATTTTAATTTAAAAGAAAATTTAGAAAAGCGAACAACTCATGATGATAAGGAGCTATACATTTTGTCGAGATATAAGAAAACAATTCATTATGGTAGGATTCGTGACGGTGTGAAACCCAACAATTGTGGGAAAAAAATTCAATTGTAAAAGGAATTTAAAAATGCATATGAGAACTCATAACTTAGAGAGAGCATCCAGAAAATACAATTAAAACATACTCTAATAGATGATTATTCTTTTTCTCCTTTATTTACATATTTGTATAGTATCCCTCACTTTTCAATACTTTCCTAACTTATTTCATACTTTTTGCATATTTTTGTCCACTTTACTTGTTAGCTCTTATATGGCTAAAATGTTGTTAATGATAAAAATAATGGACTTTTGTATTGACGAAGCAAGGTTTTAATTGAACTTTTTGTATTTGCTTATCTATCAAAGAAAACTATTGAATTGTTAATAATATTTCCTATTGAAGAAAACAATTGCGGAATCAGAACAAATATTTCTTATCGAGAAAAACAATAGCGGAATCAGAACAAAAATTTTATTCTAATTTTTTCTGTTTGATGTTAGCGCTAGAATTAGGAACTAAATGCAATTACTATTTAAAATAAATATGCATGATCAACTTTATTATTTCCGATGTATTATTATTCATATTGGTGACAAATGCTCCAATACCTAAGCAATATACACTTGTAGTTTTTATGTTGTCGGAACTGTGAATTGCTTATTACAATAAGTTATTTATTTGTTATCTGATTTTTTTCATTAAATAAAGTGTCCTCTTTCAGTTCTGCCCACGTATTTACTTCATAATCTTTACACTACATCTATGCTCATCTATTGAAGCATGCACAATATGCAAGCACAAATAGCATGTAGAATATGCAAGCTTTGCTTTATTGAATCAGATTATTGCACCTACGATGCACGAAGAAACTATTCGGGAAAAAAAATTTTATTCAATTGCAATATTTTTATACGCAAAATCGTAATGATGAGGAATAATTCTGAGGAATACTGTGGAAGGTTTTATCCAGTTATAACATTTAAAGGTTCATATGTATTTCAATGGATACTATTATGCAAGAAATTATTAACTCTTCCAATTAAAAAAAAAAAAATAAGATACAACTTGCAAAATTTTTCTCAAATGCAGGAAATGAATTGGCCGATATAAGATGCAACAATTGATATTTAAACAAATATATTCTAAGTGACTGATTAAATTGTATTTCGTTTTTAGGAACAATAGATCACAATCACGATTATCATCGATTGAGCATTAGATCGTTTCAAAAATCAATTGGAGAATTTGTTCACACATATGATGAAATTTTGATCATTTGTACTGCAAGACTAAAATAAGCGAAACTAATAGGATCTTGTTATACTACTATAAGATAACTGAAATGAAAGGAGTAAAAGAATCAACTTTCGCCACATCATGACGGCTGAAAATCCTGCTGCTCTAGTTTCTAAAGAAGCGAGGCGGTAAAAGAGTGGTAAAAGATAGTAAAAGATAGTATGCTATGGTGGAGTGGCCCAAGTTGGGTAGTACATCCACTAGAAAGATGGCCAAGACAAGAAATTGGTGAGAAAGTTCAACTTTAACTGAATCAAAATAGAAGGCAATGCAGTTGATATGGTTACATTTGCAGAAAATGCAAAAGGTGATGGCGATGCTTAAAGGCCAACCCAACATCTTTCGGCTTCTGCCAACAATTCAAGAGAACTTTAACCTTTCCGGCTTTTAGCATATAATTAAATTTCAACTGTTCATTCCCATTATAAACACTTGGCTTATTTAATTTGTTGTAATTCAGAATTATACTAAAATATAAACTTTTTTGTCGTTAAAATATGGCGATAAAAAACGATTCATAAAAAGCAAGCTTGAAAAGCTTGATAATCTTGAATATTGTAAATATTTGGTTAATAGAAATATTATCAAAAATCATAGGTTTATTTAAATTTATGCAAATAAAAATCATGACTGTCTCTGCAATATCAACTTGACTAGCAGCAAAATTCAATACTACTATCTAATTTTTTCCTTTCGAAATTTAGGATGAAATCAAGCGGATAAATTCATTGCCAAAAAGTGTTTGTTGACTACGAAATATTGAAATCAATGAAGGTTAATTATTTCAAAATTAGTAAGACTGATTCAGGATAAAAATCTTAATTTTTTTGCCAATAATTATTTTATATCAAATTGCAAGCATTTATACATTTCTCGTTCTATTCAAAGTCTGCAAATAGGAAATCGTTTAGTGGTTGAAATGCTAGTCATATTTATTAAAACATTGAGTCTTTTTCAGAATAAGTTAATTATTCAGGAACTTCGCTAATTAAGTCAATAAGAAAATATATTTTGATTCCATAATTATATATTTTTCCAGCGATGGCACATAATGTAGTGAAATTTTTTGCTTATTTTGTTCCACAGAAAATAATAATTTTAGCAGTATTGTAATATGATAACCCAGTGACGGAGACTTCTATTTCATTATTCTGATTGGAATAATTGTTTCTAGATTTGGTCGGAGTTGATGAAGTAATTGATTTAGATCAAGGAATAGTAGAATCGTATAGCAGAGATAACTGATATTCAAATGATAAGCAATTCCACGTTTTTATAGTGCAAACTTAGGTAATTAAATATCTAATACGATATGCTATCCTAAAACGATAACAAACTCAAAGATCAAAATTTCGATAAATTATGCAAAGAGATGAATTATGCAAAAAGTTTCATTATTCGAATAAAATTCTGTTGAATTGTTGAAATAATTGAAGACTTAAATTCCTTTGTTTTAAAATTTAATCAAATTCTATTTAGTAGTTTGTTAAATCCATTGGATTCAATATGCTACCATATATTGATTTCTAAGTTACCAAAGTTAATAGCTTATTTTGTCTAAACTTGATAACGATAAATTACCGATCTTTGATTCATCTTGGATTTAGTCTGATACTTTGTCCTCTTTTTGGGAAATTTTTAACATTATTTAATTTT
This sequence comes from Dirofilaria immitis, assembly GCA_024305405.1. Lineage (NCBI taxonomy): Eukaryota > Metazoa > Nematoda > Chromadorea > Rhabditida > Onchocercidae > Dirofilaria > Dirofilaria immitis. Next base: position 4,045 of record JAKNDB010000048.1, read on the forward strand.
ATCGCAGAAATTAAAATATCACTCACAGAGAAGTTTGCTAATTCGTTGCGAATATCTAGTCTCTGATGGAAAACTTTATTAACAAGTATGACTTTAGGAAATTCTTTTTGGGAAATTTTTTAAAATTAATTGATATGATTAGCTTTATTCAAACTTATCTCAGCCATAATTTCAATTTATTGGAAATAAGAATCTGTTTGGATGAAAATTCATTATCCGACATGTGCCAGTATCACATATATTTGAATAAGTTAAGACATTGTCTATATTCATAAATAATTATAAAAGAAGTTCAATAGGAATCAGCATTGATAAATTGTTTTGCTGTATTTCGAATTGAATGCTAATATATACTAATGTTTTAATTGATATATTAAATAAAATTAAACTGTTTCAGTTTGGGAACAAAGCGTAGTTTATAAAGTTTCGTAAATTTCATTTTTTTTTTTTACCTAATCAACAAGAAATAGATTTGACGAATTAAGATATATTTTGATGTCATTGGATTAATAGAATCTCATCATTATGCATAGGGAATATATGCTAATTAATTAAATGTAGTTTCATTTTCTTCATGATAAAAAACTGTAAATGAAATATTTGCAAATTTCAGATAATCCAATTAGATATACTAAGCAACTACTATGAAAACGACAATAAACGACAGATGATGTTTCTCACTTCCAGTAAACAAAATATCATGACAGGAATTCAGCAGATCAAAAATTATGAACTTTGGTCATGATAACTTTAGCGATGACTAATGATAATAATGATAACAATGATATGAAATTTGGTCCGTTCTTTACAATGCAAATTTCTTTTATTGAACAGTTTTTATTTCTTCCGATTTCGTTGCCATTCTCAAATTCGATTGTTCTGCATTACCAGCCGGTTGTAATGGCATGTGACTATTGACGATCATCAAAGAATCTTGAAGTTTCGCTGGCAAAAAGGTAAGTTTCTGTTCTTTACTTTGCGCTGCAGAGTTTCGTTGTTCAGCATTATCAGTTGGCTTCAATGACAACTGATCATTAAAGAATCCTGAGCCTTTTAATATTTCAAAAAGTGTATAAATCAAAGGAGAACGAATTGTAATGAGTAATGAAGATATACTGATCGGAGAATCATTTGAAGACTGATCCTATAAGTATGCGATCTCTGATCAAATAAATCGCAGTGCTTTTAATCCTTTTGCATAATTATGCAAGCTTTTTTTTATAAATATAGCAATTAAAACGATTCATAGAAAAAAATGAGTTTGAAAAGCTTGATAATCTGGTTACTGCAAATATTTTGTTGAATAGTAACAAAATTTTCATAATCTCATATGAAAATCATAAGGTTTATTCAAATTTATGCAAATAAATATGATGACTGCTTCTGTAACTTTGATGAAACGAGCAACAGAATAAAGTATTGTTATTTAATTCTCTCCTTTCTGAAAAATAAAAAAATCATACGTTCCAATTAGCATTTTGCTTAATTAAACAAAAAATTATGCAAATATAAGTTATGACTATCTCTGTAAGTTTAATGTAACTAGCAACAGAATAAAGTATTATTATTTAATTCTCTCTTTCTGAAAAAAAAATCGTTTTTGGAAATCAATAAAAGTTACTTTTTATTATGGAATATTGAAACTGCCTTTTCGTACCAGTCATTTCAATTTCGAAAGAATTTATTTGGATTACTACAATTTGAACATTTTTCATGCTTCACATATACAGCAAAACTAAAATAACATATAAAGTTGCTTTCAAAAAAATTCATCTAGGTTAATCATTTGCATTTTTGGTTTAGTTCTAGCAAAAATTTTGTTAATCATATTTTGACTAAATTTTGATTATTTTCATGCTATTAAAGACTTCCATAAAGAAAATTTCCTTTACTTAATTTAGAAGACAGTTTTACATTAAAATTACGATTAGTAAGAATACATTGAAACATTTGTTAAATTAAATTTTGTCTGGATCAGCTGCAATTTTTCCAATGGATTCAAAGTTGTAATATATGTACGCGTAAAATATCGAAATGAAAAAAGCTGTATATTTTGTCGCACAAAATCGATTTTTTAGACATGTTGTGCTCGCATTCCATCTTCAAGGCATTGAAAACTTTCGCAATCCTGACTTTCATACGTTCCAATTAGCATTTTGCTTAATTAAATAAAAATTTTATATTTAACATAAGAAAAGAATGAACCATTAGAAGAATCTAAACCTAATTTTAATTCTTTTTGCGCTTTAAACGCTTCTGTATCTGTGTTTCATGTTTACATCCTTTGGCGATTTATTATACATCAATGCAGCGTAAAAGACTTAATTCTGTATCATTTGTTTGATATCATAAATAAAAATAAAAAATCTGATCGAAATAAGGACAATTTCCCATTTCACGAGTAATATTTTTACACGTTTCCTTTATAGCACTGCATGGGGTGTTTTAAACTAATGAAAAATATAATTTATTTTTCATCAGAAAGAAAGTAATTTTGAATGATATGAAAAAAATAATGCATGATGAAATCAGTAGATAATGATAGCAAAATGTAAATAATCTAACCATTACTGTAACAATATTGATTTTTGATCAGTATCTGAAATATGATTTATGATCAGTATCTGGAAAAAATTGGTTTATTCGAAAAATCTTTTGATGAAAAAAATTTCTGAGTTTTGCGGAATTGCTGCAAAATGTTTTCGAACATTAACGATATTGCCGATTTATATGTAACCCAATGTTGATTTTTAACGGAAAATAGGAATTTAAATAACAAATTTATGATGCTGCAAAAAGTTTAACAAAAACTTCAACTAGATGAATGCTGCCTTCAGTTTTTTGGCTTATAAAACATACTGCGCAATGACTTTAAAAATGATTTTGTACATAATTTCATATTCAAGACTGTTAATGCTGCTTTACCTTTTTTGTTTTATTTATTACTGTTTTATTGATTGCCAAAAACAGCTGCGAAAATTAAAAGAAAATTTTTAGTTGCAGCTGATTTAATATATTTACTTTTCAATGATATCCATTGATAACAATATGTGCCAAACCCTTAATTTTCGTCGGGAAAGCAATCTAAAATTCGCGAATTAAAACAATTTGTATTCAGTATTGAGAATGGTGATCTGGCAAGGTCAATGAAGATAAAACAAAAGGTAATTCATTTCGAATATTTGGTAAGATTTCCAAATAAAAGCAATCATTTGAGATTCCATATTTTCGAAACTATCAGTACTCGATCACTGATGATTAATTCGTATAAATCAAAAAATTTTTTTGCCCAATGTATGCATGCATTCACCACTGTAGAACTATTTCTTTAACAAATTCGCACAGCCGGCGTAGTATTCAATTTTCCGGAAATATATACAACAGAACTGAAGGAAATCATTATTTTAAGATAAAATTAGGAAATTAAGGAAATTTTTCATTTTTATCTCGCTAAAATTATGCACGTTTTTATTTAAATTTTCAGATAAACTACAAATTTGCCGAGAAATAATAATTAACCTAAATTAATTTTTCATAATATAAGTATCATTTGTAAACTAGTTATTAATTTTGCATAGTAAGTATCATTTGTGAAATAGTAATTTTTAATTTCAAAAAATTTAAGTAAGGATTACTTGCAAAATAAGCCTGAGGACCAAAAAATTTCTAAAATGTGCTTCAATCAGGTGATTGGGCAAGGAAATTTGATAGATGGGAAGATTTTGGATATGATACTGAACAATTTCATAATATGAATGGTAAATATAGGTCATTTTAAGTAAAATTTAATCGCTAATCAAAATTATGCTAATCCCCTTATTTTTAACCAGGATAAATTTGAGTGGATTTTAAATTATTAATTATCAAATGATGATATGCTAGATCAATGCGTTATATTATGAAAGAATAAAAATTTTTCAAATAACAAAATACGTCGATGTGGAAAATAAATTTCTTTTAAGGTGTTATCAAGAATAATCGCCCATAAAGTGATTCTGCATACTGTAAATGCCAGAACATCTTTTGATTGGTGCAAAAATTTGAGTAGGATTCATAGGCGCGAGATTTCGATTCTAAGATTATCTAAAAATATGCATCAGCTTAATGAAAAATTATAGGATTAAGCTCGGAAAAATGCATTAGTAGTAAGGAACCAAGAGTTAATCTTGAAACTCTATTAATATCCATTTTTTAGTATTTTTTCTTAATTAGCTTCACCATAACTGCAAATTCTATAATTTTACACTTTCAGATTGAATCATTTTATAAATCTGTTTAAATTAGTAGAAAATGTCCTGTTTTGTTTGTGGAAATTAGCATTCATAGACTATCAATCATGTTTTTGGACTCATATGCATGTATACACTTATATCTAAAAAGACACTTAAAATTATTAAAATAATATATCAAATTGACTTTGATGATATTTTCTTTGATCACACTTCTGTTGTTTTTGGTCACACAACTTAGATTCTGGCAAAATCAGCAAATAATTTATCTGGTTCCTGTCATATTTTTTTAACATCTCAAAATATATATCTCAAAATTGTGTTGGTTTATAATCCATTCTAACCGATGATTTATGCCTTATATTAGTTTTATCAAGAATATTGCCAAATAATTGACTTATTCAGCGAAAAACATTCGCGGAACTAGGCTTTGGATTGAATTGAAAAAGCTACAAATAGACGCTTGTGTTTCGAGTGAGAAATAATTTTTGATAAATGTATTAAGTTAGACTACAGACTTGAAATATTCAATTTTTAGCAAGTTTTAATGTTATATCAGTAATTCAATAAAAATCATTTCATTAATTCTATTCTATGTTCCGTGAAAAAAACTGACTGATAATTTTGAATTTCATTATTAGTTGTTTTGAAATTACACATGACTTTTATTTGCATAAATTTACATAAACCTATGAATTTCCATGAAACCATGAAAAATTTGTCAATATTTCATAAAAGATATAAAGTATTAAAAATTACCAAGCCTTTCAAATTCGATTTTTTTCTATGAATCGTTTTCTACCACCATAAAAAAACTTCCATAATTATGCAAAAGATCAAGCGTACTGTAATTTATTTCAGCATAGATAACATTCATGGAAATGTTTAAAATCAGTCGCCAAGTGACACGCCAAATCAATACAGCGCTTATTATTTTTCTGCGACTCATCCTTTGTATTATATATTTTCTCTGAATTATACGACGGAATCAAGTCCATCAGTCATTACAATTTATCGTCGAAATTGCTTGCGAATCAATATGCTGCTGCCTTATTAATTGCTATAGTTACATTGCCATTGTTTCTCACACAAGTAACAGTAAGTGAACAAATTATTGCTTCGACTATTAAAACTAATACTTTAAAATTTTTTTATTTGGTTCTCAATTTTATCAATTTACTTGTCACTAGCCAATACTTTGCGTTTAAACTTTCTGTAGTATGAAATGAAATTATAATACAGAAGATAGTTTAATTCCTGAATCATTTCATAGATACATTATGTCAATTCTTTTTGTTTTTCTATATCATATTTTGTTTCAAACCAGCATAGAAAATAGTTAGGTTTTAGAAATAAATGAGAATCAAATTTTTAATCTATCAGCATCACATTTTATTTTGGATCAATCACAATAAAATTTTTGATTTTTTTATATATTATTCTAATTCTTCGAAAACTCTTAGAAAGTAATCAATATCGGATGATTATGAAGTGGTTATTGTTTAAAATTCCTGCAGCATATTTACTGATATCGATGGAATCTTGTAAAATGGTTGAGGCTGAGCAAGAAGTTTAGAGAAAAATAATCATCAAATCACACAAGTTATGAAGTGAATCATTTCAAATAATTTCAGACGTCCCTGAAAGTGATTCAACTGGTCGATTGGATTTAAATGAATATAGTGGAGAATATGGAAACGCGAAAAAACTCTTCAAGTACAAGAAATCTGATACAGAATTCATTTATCGCAACCGTTTGAATCAACATAATCGAACAAATACAAGCAGGAAAGCGTTAGAAAGCAATGAATGCAGTAAACGTTTCAATCGAGGCAGCAATCTGAACAGGCATTATCAAATACATAGAGACAAGGGACTGTTCAAGTGCGATGAATGCGGTAAGCATTTCAATCAACGCTGCCATCTGATTGAGCATAATCGAACACATACAGGCGAGAAACCGTTCGAATGCTACGTATGCGGTAAACGTTTCAATCGAAACGGCAGTCTGAATAAGCATTATCAAATACATACAGAGAAGTAATATATATAATAAAATATATACAGCCCTTGGAAATATTGTCCAAGTGCGATGAATGCGGTCGACGCTACCATCTGATTGAGCATAATCGAACACATACAAGCGAGAAACCGTTCGAATGCCACGTATGCTGCAAGCATTTCAGGCGACGGAGCAATCTGAATAGGCATTATCGAAAACATAAAGACAAGGAAACTTTCGAATACAAAGTATGCGGTGAAAAATTCGTTGATCTCGTCCAACTGAATAAACATAAATCATGTAAATCCAATGTTTATAACGCTAAATTCAGCGGCAATTGGAATTTACTGATTCATAAAAAGAAACATGAAGATTCAACTAAAATACCTCATTTTTATAGATGACATCATTAAAATAGCTATATTAACAGAGAAAATAATTTCATATGCACGGCTGTGAACATTGCGTTACTTCTATGTTTTTTATTATTACTTAATTGATTGCTGAAAAAAATTAATAAGAATTGAACAAAAATAATAATTCATTTGTTTCTTATACATTTTCATTCCTTGTATTATCTGTATGACGAAAATAAGGTTATGAGTAAAAATATTTGGCAGCCAATCTAACTAATATTTCAGTGAGTCTAAATCATATTGTCATTGGAATATAAAAGACGATAA
>JAKNDB010000050.1:0-20484 GCA_024305405.1 Dirofilaria immitis
GTAAATAAATTAGCATATACAAATGAACTAAATATATTGACAGTTTACTAAAATTCAAAAGTGCCAACGCCCTTCTTTTGGTTTATATCCGAGTTTATTAGCTACACCTTCATAAACGGGTGATTCTGCATATGCACAATATTGAGGTGGATCTGTGTATCGTCGTTTTTTTACCTGCAACTCATCAAACAAAAGATAGATTTGAATAACATAAATAGCTTACTAATAAAGTTACAGAAAATTCTAAATTTTATGAATATTGATTTGAATCAACTGTAGTTTGATGTAAATATTTTCCAAAGTATAGATATCTTTATGAAATTCAGTGAAATTTATCAAAAAGTGTCTTTGACTATCAAGAATTTACAATGTCATTTAATTACTGAAAAATTGCACCTTAACATGAGAACCGTCACAAAGCGGACGGTTTTTTGTTGCTTTACAGCCACACACACTATATTCGCCATCTTTTTCAACTTCGAAATGTAAGGGTCTTAATGTTGTGACACCTTCTGCAGAATGACTGCCATCACACCATGGCTAAAAGTCACAATTATCATGATTTCAATGGATTACAAAAAGAACCAAATAATAGTTTGATGAAATTATTGAAATCATCAAGAAAAAGTCATAAGTTCGTATCGTAATCCACAATTTTATAAAAAGTAAAAATCGGACAAAATGTTTGCTAAATTATTTACAAAAACTCAAGGTTTACTTGCTTTCCGGAGAGACCGCATGAACACCAGGAATATCGCTCCCTTTACGTAGTTTTAGTATTATTGGTTTTTCATCCAAACATATACCTATTTCGGGATACCAAGTGGCCGAAGGATTTAATAATTTCACTTCACTTTTTGTACGAGACAGAATTTTGAAAGCCTAAAATTTAAAATTAAGATTCTTGAATGTCGCATAAAATAAACTTAATTTTTGAAATAAATGAGAATATGTGAAGTTATAAAGAAATATAATAATTTTAATTGACTCTGCATAAACTTTAGATCATACTGCAATTTCTGAGCGCTATAATTTATATATGATGAAATCATTCAATAAAAATTTCGTCGTTACTAAATAAATGAAGAATGTGTTTAAATAATTACGAAATTATAAACTGATTACTAAAAATCATGAAACGATTATATTTCATTTAATAGATTATTATGAACATAATTTAAATCACACAATATAAATCCCTTTTATTAAATATTATTAACTTTTTGAGACTAACTATAACAACTTTCTAACCGGTGTAAAATAATTACTTCCAATCAATAATACTGTTTGATTTTTTAATCAACAGTCTATTTAATTTTATTTATTTGCCAAAATCATAGAGAAAGCAACAAAAATGACAAAATCTTATCATGAAAAAAAAAAGATACAGAATATAGTAATCAAGAGTTAAATGAAGTTTATTTAACTAATTGAATCATTAAATAACTTACGATATGAACGCCTCGGATATTAACTATACTGTCCGATATATTTCTGAACATTATCCAATTGAAAACCTATTCAAAATGCTTTAGAAATTTGATAATAAAAATATTTCTAGCAGAGAGAATACAAACTTTAAAATCGTTCCTTGTGATAAGCTGTTCGATCTGAAAAAAATAAAAAAAAACATAACAAGAATAGCCTATTTTAACATTAAATATCACTCTCTAGAAAAGTTAAAATCAATTAGGACAAGTGCAGTAAAGCAGGCTTCACTTCTAACTATCCATTAATCCTGGGCAAATCATCAATATAAACCTCTATACAAATTATAATGCAGCACTATGAAAATTAGTAGCACATTGTAACAAAAATGCTTTAACTTAGAGGAAATCGAGATTCTATATTTAATTTTATTCATTTGTTTTAAATGAATTATCTATATTAATAATATAAGAATATATTAAATATAATTTTAAAAATAATACAAACAAATTATAAATAATAAATTTAATTCTAAAAAAAAAAAAGAAACTAAATAAGATTAAAATCATTGCATAATCAATAAAATTCTTTTTTAATTAACAAAAAGATTTGAATTTAAAAAAATAAATTCAAAAGTTTAATTTGAATTTAATTGCTAAATATGTTAGCAAGCAAAATTACTGCTGCATGTTATAGCGCTAATAAGCAAGTAAGTGCATGTAAAATATGTTGCATACAAAGGAATATGCAACAAAATGCGCTTTAAAGCTGTTATACGCAATTGCGCAAATTTTGCGGATAATTCAATTTTGAAATTTTTATTCAATAATTTCGAGGATTCTCGATAAAAGGATTGAGCGTATTTTTAGACATGTTAAATATTTCTTCAAATATATTTAAGAAATTATATTTTCAAATGAATTTTGGGATTTTATCGCATATTTTAGTATAACTCTTTTTTAGGATGTCGGATATATGCATATGTTATATTTCTCTATCATATTATGTCTTCAGTAATAACAACGATAGAAGTGATTAAAATAATTTTTGAAATTTTCTTATCTTCTATTGATATCTTAAATAATTTCTGATATCTTCTTATCTGGTATCTTCATATCTGATATCTTCAATTTGTCGGGTCTCAATTAGACTGTCGAGAATAATTATTTAAACAAATGATAGTACACGTAAATTTGGATATAAAAGTACGCAATACGAGAATGATCCAATCTATTGTAGTTAATTGGAAGTACTGATAAAATTAGATGAATTTAACTTATAGTTACTTCGGATAAAAACAGTTACAATAATAAGCTTATATAACAATCTTACTTATTCGAGAATTTAACGATATGATAATGTTATAAATGAACAAGTTGAATGTTTCCTAAAATATTTATAAACGAGAATATATATGGTACTATGTTTCTATCATTGTATATCGAAGTTTGAAATATTTATTTGAAGGATTTGATGGTAAATAAGTTTTTTGCTCCTTTTTTTCTTGAAATAATCAACAATAATTTGTTACTGTTTATAGGAAATAAAATTAATGGATCAGAAGGAATGTAGAGTGAAACATATTCTGATCAAGTGAATGATGGCAAATACTTCTGAAGGTTTATCATTTTGTGATTATTCTTGTCCTACTTATATATTTCCTTCCTCCTTTTATCATAATAGAAAATAAGTATAATAATATGAGCAAAAGAATAATTTTCATATAAAAGATTTAGGACAGGGAATATTGAATAATCGGTTTAATCTGAATAATTTGAAGTAGGGATAATCTAATAAAATGGTTAATTAATGGAAAATATTTATCACTGATATGATGAATCTTTCAAAAGTTATATCTTCCTGTGTAATCAAAATAATAATTGTAAAGAGTGATCAGATAGTAGTTACTAGTTGCAGTAATATTTTAATTATGAACGATTTGTAGCAAAGATAAATGATGAATATAATGAAGGCATTGCGATTGAAAACGATCTATTAACATCGACACCAATAGACAATAATGTTTATTGTCGGACTTTGCTACAGAATGAATTTACATTTACTCCTTGTCACAATTTTACGAATCTTAAAGAAAACACCGTTTCCACATCAGAATTGCATTCATCTCACTTCATTTCACAAAGTCAAACATTTGTAAATGACAGATATGATAAGGAGGTAAAAAAATTTATTTGTCCTTTATTAAATTAGTTTCTTTTCAATAAAATTAATTTTTGAAAAATTTTAAATATTTATGGTATTTAATTCGATATATATTAAAAACATTTGATATTTTTGTAAAATACAGTGTTGTACTTCAACATGGGAAATAAATTTACTTATTATCACTTGTAATATCAGCTATTTCATTCATTAAACATTGTTGATTTTTGGAAGACATAAGTATCTAATTTTCATATATCATTATAAATGGGTAAGCATCTTGATTTTTAATGAAATTCTTATTTTAACATAGGATACGTCCTTTCTTGCTCCATCTAGTTCTTTGGGCATACGAGTAATCCCCAGAAAGCATCGTCAGGTACGAATTTTACTGCTCTCTTCGACTTTTTTTTCTTTAATTAGTAATTATATATCAGTTAATCAGTCTCATATCTTTAAATGCGATAACAGCTGAAGAAATACCTGAGTTAGATTACTTGAAAAGTTTTAGTCTCTGAATTTTATTTTTTCCTTACCATAACATTTATTTTGTTAATTTATGTGTTCATTAGTAATAATTATTTATCCGATTTTCAGTTGGTAATATCTACAATTCCCACACTGGAGTTTTGATGCATTTTTCACCGGGTACTAATGCATCAAACACGACAATGAAGACGAAACTTGAATTACTAAAAAAGACATGATTTACAAAAACAAAAATTAAAAGTAAATTGCAATCTTTTTTTTTTTAAGGAAAATTTCTGATTTTATTCATCAATAATATTTTATATTTTGTCTCCGATTAAATTAATAAAATATAAAATTTTCAGAATCGAGTTTATCTTATGGTCACATTGATTTGCATGAAACGGAAAGAAATTTTTCAAGCTCAGTTTTTGGAATATCAAATTCTACCAACAATCGTCAAGAAACTGAGAATATTGACGCTTCTGTTCGATTTCCGCTCAGTACCACTGTAAATTCCATTTCAGATTTCAGCAAAGCAACAAATGCCACTTATATTGTCCAGCCATTAATACGTACAGGTATAATACTTTAAATTCAATTATTTGACTTTTTAGCTTACTGTTTATTTACTAGTACTATAATTTTCTACATTTACATTAGTTAAAGACCTCTTTATCATATGAATTTATAACCCAAGAAAAGATGGTGATTATAAATGTGTTCTAATTAAAATTAATTAAGTTTGATTTAAAAATTAAACAAACTTTTTTTTTTAATGGTTGCTGTTATCCAAGAAACATGTAAAAAGGTGTGATTTTTTTATTTCTTTATCACTTAATTGCGTTTTTCATCTCCGAAGATTTCGAACTTTTAATTATTTGATTATTTAACTTTTTAAATGAATATCCTTTTACAGCTGGACGTAATTTCGTTTCTCGATGCACAAAAACAGAAGTAGATAAAAATCGTCTCATCTAATAGCATTATCATCATGGCTGAATTTCCTACTTGATGAAAAACATGATGCCGATAATAACAGTGAAATTCTAGCCAAAAGCAAGAGAGGTAGTCGTTCATTTTTATCATTTTTTTTGACCTTTCATTTTAGCTTTTCTTACTTTTTTTACTTTTTTAATACTTCATTCATTGTTGCATATATTTTGCGTGAATCCTAGATGTTGAACAATACCTGAGGAAACTACTGACATCGAAGAATGATATTCCAGCGATGAAAGATAATGAATCACAAAATAACATCAGTTACAAGTATTTCATGGTTAAAAATGAACTTAATGAAATGCGAGCTAGGTAATGTCATTGGCAATTAATTGAAAAATTATGAAATTGATATCAAATGATCTCCTCTGCATCCAAAATATTGCAGATTTCGTTTATTGTATAAAAGCTCACCGATTCCAAATGATATTGCAACTATCGTAAAAGATAATAAAATTACAGTTAGAATGGATAGACGAGTTTATGCTGATATCGGCAAGTCTTTTTTTTTCTGAATAAATTAAATATGGAAATTTATTTAAAATATTATTTTACATAGAAATTTCTATGAATTATGAAGAAATTGTGATTGAAAGAGTTTCAGGACTACAAACAGAATTGCTCAGCCTGTTTCTGAGTTTCCATCCGTTCTATCTCCGATTGGGTCTGGAAACGATCTTATCCATCAACATAGAAATAAGAGCTGATTGCACAAATCAACTCAGAGGCATTACTTATGTAATAGCGCAAAACATTTTTAAAAATCCCAAAATCATGAATAATCGGAAATATGTGCAAGGGAAATCAAAGTGAGTTAGTTAAAATTTAAACGTTGAATTTTTATTGAAAACAAGTTCTATTTTATTTTTTTAGAATGCTAATCAATGATAAAGGTGCGAAAGCTCTTCTACAGCATTTCTTGACAAAAATGTGTCAATTTTTATTTATTGTTGATAAGGCATGGCGAGATAACACAATATCGAGAAAAAACCGCTGTCTTTTTGTTAAATGGTCAGCTTATAAGGTAAGGAGTTATGTTCGTTTATTAACTCATAAATAGACATGTGCTGTTATTGCATAAACTATTTGTGTATTTGCTCATGATATTTATGTTCAGAGTATAAATGATGTAGTGGTAATGTTAAGTAGAGAATTGATGAGTGGTACTAGCAATTTGCCGAAAACTCTCTCTCGTTTGGGTCTTTTTCTGGATCGTAAACAAGGATTTTTCGAACAGTTTCAATACCATGTAACTGACCTGTTGAAGGATCTTAGCAATGGAATGATTCTTGGGTAATAATTTTTTAATATGTTTCTGCGTAGTGTTTACTGTGAGCTGAAAGTATCATCAAAATTTCATTTAAAAAAAAAAAAAAAGTAAATTTCAGACGGACGGTGGAAATTTTAGCCAATCTTCCATATAACACAGTGATACATTGTTTGCGTGATCCCGGAGGAGATCGACTTCGCAAAGTGAGCAATATGAGAACAGTGATTGATTTTGCTAAACGAAAAGCATTCTTCCTAAAGGTGAAATAGAAATTTTAGTAAACATTTTTTCTTAATCAATTGAGATTTTGATAAATTAAATAAATTTGATATACATTTCTGAGAATAATTTTAAAATAATAATTAACTTTATTGAAGATTTGTATGTGGATATTGATGGTATTGTACAAGGAAATATCGATGAAATCATACAACTTCTTTGGCGATTTGTCGGCAAAGAATTGGTAAATTTTAACATTTTTAATTTTTTTTTAAATGATTTGACATCATGATCATGTAATTTCCGATTTTACTTATAGGGTGATGTCAATGAATTAGATAACTGCGATGCTGAAATTAACTCGATATCTGACCAACTTCAGAGCTTATTCGGCATATCATATGAGGTTGAAAAAAATTTATGAATATTCGGTAACAAGCAAACTTACATGTATAGCAGATTTTTACGATTTAGATACGAAATCCTCTGGAACTTGCTGATGGAATATTGTTTTCCTTATTATGGAAGCAATATTATTCATACGGTATACCGTTTGAACTCTTCGATGGTACAACAGTTTTAGAGCAAATTGCAAATGCTGTAAGTCTATTACTAATATTAAAATGGATAACTGGCTATTAATTATGTGTTCGAATTTTAATTTATTGATATGAATATGTGATATTGCAGGCTGAGTATCATTTTGGTATCCCATCGTCAATGCTGGTAAAATGGAAAGAAGCACCTGAAGAAAAAGCACTCTGTCTCTTCACTAAAATTTTTTATTACGCTTATATGAATGTCATAAATTTACTTGTGCCGCGATTACAATACAACGTGCTTTCCGACGATATCGCATCAATTTGAGAATGACTTCTGATATTTCTTATAAAAAATGTTTAATGGAAATTATGTAAATTACCATAAATGTATTTTTACTATTTTCCCATCATTTTTTTTTATGCAGAAAAGCAATTTTCGTGTATAAGAATTCTAAAAATTATTGAAATAAGAAATGAACTAAATGCTTCTGTAAGGTTATCAGTTTCATTTTTGTGAGGATTATGGCAGAAGGAAATTTTATATAAAGTAGGAGAGACGAAATTTCGCACTGCTTGAGTATTTTATAGACTGTTTTCCAGTTTTATGGATCAGATCGGTTAGCAAGATCATCTCAATTAACAGCGGAGGAAGATGCGAAACGAATAAAAGCTTCAATCACAATACAGGTTAATGTGATATTGAGATTTTTTTCGAAATAATCCAAAACCTTATCGTTAAAATCAGTATTTGAGCGATATGCAGTATACTTATATTTTAAAATAATACAGCATAAAATAGTTTGCTAAAGTAAAAAAAAAAGATAACTTATCATATTATGATTACTTTTATTTTTGTATAAACCGCTAAAGATTCATTAGTCTTTGATTATTATTTTTTTTCATGTTTTATATGTCATCAATTTCAGCGATACCTTCGTGGATGGCTTGCACGGGCGCTTTACCAAAAATGAAGTACGACAATACTTTGCAAGAACGAGAAATAAAAGCAGTTATCATACAGGCACGTTATATATGTATTAGTTTCAATAATCTTTTACAGATAAGCATTTTAAAATCATTTGCAAGATTAAATATACATTTTTATATTTTGTGCGAATATGTTCAATATTTTGTTCAGAAGTCTATAAATAATATCGTTGGAAATGCATATACAGAATTTTACATATTACTGATAAAATATAGTAGTTTGTGGTGAACGTGTTGTACTCTGATGTTTATATTCGCAGTTAGCTTTTCAGAAATTTATTCGTGGTTGGCTTGCACGAAGGTTTTATCTTACATTATTGCATGAACATAATGTAAGAAAACAAGAAAATGCATCAATCGTTATACAAGTAAGTTTCTAATCATATGCTGTTTGTTGAGTGTTCATTCTCCTATTATAATACTATAGATAAGTTTACCTGATTTTTAAATTTTTATTAATTACAAATTTTAGAGACACGTTCGTTTTTGGCTGGCACGAAAATCCGAAGTACGTAACGGAAAGATTTTGCAAAATGCAGCACGAGTTTTACAGGTAAATTTCAAAATATGAGAATCTCTGCTGATTATGTAAATACGGAGTGTGATTATAGAAAACTGAGGGTTAAAAACTTCTATAGAATTAATAAATTAGGAGAAAACTGAAAAAATTTTGATTTGTAAAACTTATTGAAATGGATAATTAAGTTTTTTCTATTTTTTTTTACTACTATAAACAGTTTAGAACATTTAACTTCTAGAAGTATATACGTGGTTGGTTAGCAAGATTGCATTATCGGAATATGCTGCATGAATTATCTTTATGTAGACGGGAAAATGCTGCAATCACGTTGCAGGTAATGTTACACCTGCATATTTGGATTTAGATTTTATATCTTGCATTTCGAGATTGTTATAGTTTTAAGATTTAAATGGAAATAGAATTTTTCTTCAAATGATTTTAGAGATACGCACGTGGTTGGATAATCCGTCAAAATTATCATAAAATGCGACATGAAGCAACTTTATTTAAAAAAGAACATGCAGTTATCACTTTGCAGGTATATTATTAACAAAAAGAAAGTTGGAGACTTGCATCAAAGCAATAAATGACGAAAAAGTTTCAAAATTTTTGATTTTTTCATTTTTTACCTTTGATTTTTTGCAATAAGACAATTTCAAACATCTAACTTCTAGAAGTATATACGTGGTTGGTTAGTAAGATTGCATTATCGGAATTTGCTGCATGAATTATCTTTATGTAGACGCGAAAATGCTGCAATTACGTTGCAGGTAATGTTACACCTGCATATTTGGATTTAGATTTTATATCTTGCATTTCGAGATTGTTATAGTTTTAAGATTTAAATGGAAATAGAATTTTTCTTCAAATGATTTTAGAGATACGCACGTGGTTGGATAATCCGTCAAAATTATCATAAAATGCGACATGATGCAACTGTATTTAAAAAAGAATGTGCAGTTGTCACTTTGCAGGTGTATTAAATATAATTTCTTTTTAAAAAAAAAAAAGAAAATTGTAAATTTATACAAAAACAATAAATAACGAAAAGTTTCGGAAATTTTGATTTAATAAATTCAAAATGAACATTTTTGCATTTTTTTCTTCCCTTTTCCTCCTTTTTTTTTTCTATAAGACAATTTCAAACATTTAGTTTCTAGAAGTATATACGTGGTTGGTTAGCACGATTGCATTACCGGAATTTGTTACATGAATTATCTTTGCGTAGACGCGAAAATGCTGCAGTTACGTTGCAGGTACATATTTAGACCTATAGATCTGCTTATTATATCCTTACATTTTGAGCTTACCCGAGTTTTGAGATTCAAATGATAATAGAATTCGAGATTTTTTCTACAATCATTTTTTTGTTGAAATGATTTTAGTAATACGCTCATAGCTGCATAATCTTTCTTGTTTTTAAAAATGAATTGCGACATGAAGTAATTCTGTTTGGAAAACAATGTGCGATTATTACTTTGTATTATATACATTGAAATGTATTATGTATTATCTTGTCTTTAAGCAATTTCGGTGCAAAAACTTTCATGTAACTTTTCACGCTGCATGCTTTTGTTAATTAACTTGCTGTTTTTCAAGCAGAAGTTTGAATCCTAAATGTAAATATACAGAAATTTACATTACTTTAATGGTTCTAGCGATATTTACGTGGGTGGATAGCACGAAGAAACTATTGGCTAATGCATCGGAAAGAAATGATTTCTGGCGAACGAAAATGTGCAATATTTACTATGCAAGTAAGCATTTTTTGCAACAATGTAACAGTTAAATTTGATAGCAGGCAGTCGTTTCTATCATGTCTAGAAGCTTTTCTTTCAGTAACTACTGTTGATCCCTTTGTAATTAGCTGGGTTTCTCTGGAGATTTCCGAGAATTCTAAATCGTAGAGAATCGAATAATCTATATCGAAAACCTTAGTTTGATCGAATAATCTATCGGAAAACATGAAAGAATATAGAAAAAAGAATGAATTAATTGAATGAGATAGTTATATGTTTATCAAAATGTCAAAAATATTAATTAAAGAATTGCAGAATTCCACTTTTGCTATGGAGTGTTCGAATGAAAAATTGGAAAACAAAATTTGTAAGTCCGAAATTATCAGTAGCACGGAATGTTTACAGATGTTACGTGAATTAAAAGGCAGCATAATCGTTTACGGAAAAAACGTCAGAAATTTTTACGAGCTGTTGAGGTAAACTATAAACCAAATCAAATTGTAAATATCAGCACTTTTTTTCCTAATTTTGCAACTATTTATAAAAGGAATAATTATTGCAGAATAAAATCAAATTTGCGCTTCTGCTTAAGGCAGAAAGAGATCGACGCATAATGGCTGCTATAAAAATACAGGTATTTTTTTACAAAACTAATATGAGCAAATTGAAATTATAAATGAAGCAAGATTCAGATTTTTTAACTGCACAAATTTGAAGTCATGGTGGCGCGGATGTCTTTTTCACAAGCATTCTGTAGCAATTCACAATGAAATCGCTTCGAATTGTATTGCTCATCAAAAAGTAGTCTCTAATGAGGAATGGAATGAAGGAATGCAGCCGATTCTAAATCGCGTGATGAATGCAATGACGAATTTGAATTCAGAGCGCCTTTATGTTCGCTACAAAGCTGCTAAAGTGTTGCGTTGGTTTTTTCTTTTTTTTTTTTTGTTTAGAGTGATAGACCAATAAGGTTTTATTTTGGAAAATATTTTATGCAAGTTGATTTGTTCTTCATTACTTTATTGAAATATTTTAGAAAAATTTGTTGGTTCATCACAACTGTGCGCTGAATATGTATTCAACAATGGTGGTCTGGAGTGTGTTTTAGATTCTTTAGAAGGCTGTAATCGCGGCGTTGGATCAACCGAAGTGGTGATTCCTCTTTGCTCCATCTTGCGGAGTCTATTGAAGGTTTTCTCATTTTCATTTAAACTTCATATTTAAATCTTCGTTTAAATTTCAAAATTAAGTAATATTGTATCCTATATTCTACTAAAAAGACGAGAAATATGGTTTCAGTTTGAAATTATTCGGAACAAACTCACCGGTGAGCGTCAACAAGATATTGTGAAACAATGTTATCATTTTATGTTAGCATTTCATAGAGTTCCAAAAGTGGTGACCGACTTAAGTGCGATTATTATAGCATTAAATGGAAAAAGTGAACAGGTGGGCAGTTCAAAAGTTTCTGCCATTTGCCAAAACTGCAAGACAAGTTTACAAATGATAAGTTTGCATACTCCTGAGTTCTTATGAGTTGTATTGCATTTTTACTGATTTTGATGCAGACTAATTTAGAAGCAGTGGTTCGTGGGATGTCATTTGTTCTTAAAATAATCATCAATTATTTTCAGTATAAAAAGCGCCCTATTTTATTGCGGAGTTGACGAAGAGATTTGCTAAATTATCAGAATATGATGAGAGAACGATTGCACTCAAAAAACTTCAGAATTGTATCCTAAATTAGATTGGTAAAATGTATTATTTATTTCAGTTACGTTTTTATCACAAATCTGGATATGCTTTATGTAAAAAACGAATTACTATTTGTTTTCGAAACTTTAATTTTGCTCACGCTTGGTTCGATATTAATTGAAATAAAGCTCTTTTACAATCCCATATTTATATTACTTTCTTCATGTATTCATTCATATAATTCACAGTTGTGATTAGCGTACTTTTGCATAACTTTAGCAATTTTTGGTAACTGTAATTGAAAGAAAGCGAATGAAGAATCGAAAATTTGATTGTGATTTTGAAAAACTATTCAGTATTACTCATTTACTATTATTTGTTTTTGCACAGTACTTTTCTGGCACTTGAAAAATTTTTCCAAATATTACTACGCAACTTTATTATCTGTATGTCATATTTTAGAAAAATTAACATTTTTTTTTAAATTTCGCACCTGAAATTTTGAATTAAAACTCAATTTTGAGAAATTATGCGTAATTTCGTTCTATAACATCTTTTATATATATGTTATTTATTCGAATTCATTTATGATGCAATATGAAAATATAGTGCTTGTCCTGTGAGAGTCTATGTGGCAAAATATAGATTTGAAGTTTGTATTTCAGATTATTTGAAAATTCGATCTGTTTCTTGAGAGTGGAACTTGCAGTGATATCATTAATGCTGTCATAATAGAAAAAGTCACATATGTTTATTTAAAATTATAAATAATCAAAGCTCGTTAGCATGCTAAAATTTATGTTTTAATTTTAATTGATCTGCAATGCTTTACTTATTGTACTTTTGCTGTTGAATTTAGAGAAAATCAAAATTAAATGTTAAAAAGAAACAACGTAAACCTTTTTCCGCAAGTAATATGCCATACGAATTTTCTGGAATATAAATAAAAAAGAACTGAATGCAAAATTATAAAATATTTACAATTGAAAAAAAAGAAATTAAAGTAGAATGATTTATCACTGCGTATCGTTGCGTAATTTTGCTGATTGCCTTTTATTATAATCCCAAGTCCCCGTAAAGCTGTGATCCCAAAGCCAATTCTATGAGCGAGTAGGTCCAAACCAGGATTTGTTGGTATCAATCCATTATTAAAGAAATTTAACAATTCCAAATTACTGATTAAAGTTGGTTTGATATCGCTCTGCGCGATAGATCCAAAAATGGTGATAAGAACTCTAGTTCTCTTAAACCGGCTAAATTTGGTTGGTTGTAACTCTTGCCCAAATGTCATTGACATAAACAGAAATGCAATTGGGAGAAATTGCATCATGCCTAAAGCTGATCAAATATTTAATTTTTTAAATGAGCAAAATTTAATATTGGAAGTGGAATTAATGCATTGATATTCATAAGATTAATTTCTTCCTGTTTTAGCTGCTTCGCCCAACATAATTGATATTAATATATCGGATTAGATGCAAACGATAATAATTGCTTCTTGAAAAAATTACCTGAGATAATGAAAGATGCTATGGTTGTAGTATTAGATCACATTAACAACTACAAATGATCAATTTTATAATGAATTGTGGAATATTTGTACAAATATCGAGAGTTTAATAAAAAATTACAATTTCTAACAAAAAATGTTCAAAGAACATAATAAATGTAAACAAAGTAATTATATATTTAGTTCGAGTGGGAAAAAGTTCTTCCTTAGTACTTTCTGGAACTATCCAACTTCAGTTCCGTTAACTAAATACGCAAACTTTGTTCGATACTTAATTTCTTTGACAACGAACAGTTCCTATTTACAAATAAAATAGGCGAGAGAAAAAAGCTTGCAAACTAAATTCAAGTTTTTTTGTTAACTTAAAGCATTTTATTCTTTGATTATTTAATTAAGTTGATACAATCATTCGCTACCTTAAACGAATCTCCAAAATTTACTGAAGTTATCCGTAGTTCTTTCTCAAAATAATAAATGATAATAAGTTCAGAAATTCGTGAAATTTGAAGAAGGATCAATAATCTACACAACTTTATTAAATGATCAAAGACTGAAATGCTTTACGTTGATAAAAAAACTTGGATTTAATTTGCAAGCTTTTTATTCTTCCTTTTATTTTATTTGTAAACAGGAATTGTTCGTTGTCAAAAGATTAAGCGCCGGAAAGAGTTTACACATTTAGTTAATGGAGTCGAAATGAAATAGTTCCAGAAAGTATTACGAGAGAATAATTATTTTCCCATATTCCATTATCTTCTTTAAACATTTTTTGCTGGAAATTGTAATTCTTTATTATATTCTCGGTATTTGCATAAATATTTCACAATTCACTATGAAAATGATCATTTGTAGTTTGTGTGTCATCCATTCCACTACTGTAGCATTACTTATTATCTCAGATTTTTTCAAGAAGTATTTTTTAAATTATTTTTTATTTTCGTTTGCATCAAATATGAAATATTTATGTCAATTATGTTGAGCAAAACAGCTAAAACAGAAAAAATTAATTGAAAATTAATCTTAGAATATCAATGCATTAAGTCCAATTCCAATATTAAATTTTGCTCATTTAAAAAATTAAATATTTGATCAGCTTTAGGTATGACCCAACTTCTCTCAGTTGTCTTTCAGCTTTCATTGAAATAAACAAGAAGTTACGATCACAACTGATTTAGCCGATTTAATAGGACTGGTATTGCTATTACCGTTTTTTTTTTTTTTTTTTCCAATCTATCATCTGTCATCACTTTTTTCTTCCAACTTATCGTATTGAAGGAATTGTAAATCGTTTAGCGTATTTGTAATCGAAGTATTGCTAAGACGGATTAGACCATTGATTATCAAATAAATGAAATAGTACAATAAACAATCTAACTGATCGGCAAATCTTTTCTACGTCTAAAACAACTGAAAATCTGTATAAAGATAGTTTAATGGTTAATTTTACTTCTGAAATTTGCTAACGCATCGAATTTGACAGCAGCAGCAGCAACAGCAGCAGCAGCAGCAGCAGCAGATAGTTTAATGGTTAATTTTACCAAAATCTACGCTCCCACGACCACAATCACTACCATGAGCAATACTAACAACAACAGGTTAAAAGCGCCTAATGGTTAGTTTTACTTCTGAAACTTGCTAACGCATCGAATTTGATCTTTAACAAAGTCAACCATTATAGTATATTTGTTTCATTCTATTAAGACTTCATTGATATGAATCTCTCTTATTTTCTAGTTTTCTACAAAATAAATTTTCAAATCAATGATATTATTCATATTACTGAAATCTCGTTAATATATATGATTCCGCTACTTGAAGATTAGGTTGGAGTATTCAGAAAACTAATCAATCATGAGAAAGAAATTCAACTTAGCTTATTCTATCTTGCAAAATGCTAATCTGAATTTTTATTTAACATAAGCGATGGTCTGGAATCGACAGAACATGAATCATGTTTAATTAGAACTTGGAGTTGGCCTCATTACTTGACTTGTAAGAATTTTGTAATTCTGTCAAATAGTTCTTAATTATTGATTCATTGTTCAATTTTATTTAGCTCAAAAAAATAAAATTTCAATTTTGCTTGCTTAAATAGAATAAAATATCGTTTTCCAGTTGAGAATTGCGACTGGTGGTTTTACGGAGGTTGCATATTTATTCCAAAGGCGCATACCGCTGATTTCTCTAGATACATCTGGTTAAGGTTGGTTGGATGCTTTATTAAAAGCAAATTTTTTTCGTTTTTTCTTATCCTTATTCATTTGCTGAGGTCAAAATTCTGAATATGAGATGATTAAATTATTTTTGAATCCTTCGATATCCTTCATAGTAATTGAAATATTGCATAATACTGAAATGCTTGGATAGAGAAGATCTGAAGTTTTGACAGAGTTAGTTTCATCATCCGCTTTGGAACATCATATTACGCATCATCGTTGTTCTTAGTATCATTATCAACTACATTTGATTGGTGACAATTGCGCCAATTATTATTGAGTTAAGAATAAAAAGCACAATTAAGTGTTTGATCTGTGGAAAAATATAACTTAATGCAATGATCTTATTATTCGCTTCAAATTATTGTTAATAATTAATTCTCAGAAATAGATGCGTCATTGAAAACGCGATAGAACGGAAGAGGGTGATAGTAATGATTACTGAATATTTTTTTCTTTTCTAAAATCTTTAAAAATTTATTAATTCTCTAACATTCTTTTTCGTCGTTCTATAATTTAGTTCGATAATATTTCACTGCTGAACAGATTGCTCGTATAATGAAACAAATAAATTTCAATTCTCAGCAAAAGCGAAATTAGATTTTGTTTTCACATATTGCTCATGGTCTCGAATAGAATCGGTGGTACTCTCTGATATTTTTTCGATGAGAAGAAACCGTCCTCTATCTATCAATTATGTTGAACTCAGAGACACTTCTAATGAAACTCCGTAAGTCGATTATTGTATGCATCAGAAAGTGTATAAATTTCATGATAACTTGTAGGAAAATGATTGGAAAGAAACCGGATTTTAGGAAAGACATCGTAAAAAAATATCAAATCAATATAGCATAAGTATAAGTCATGTCAATTTTCATTATTATTTAATCATAATTTGAGCTACCTTGATACATACAGATCTATAATATTTTACGGTAGCAATGTTGAAGCATCAACGTTTCTTGTGAAAGCTAAAGATGAAAAAGAGCTGGGAGAAAAAACTGTTGGAATGGAAGATTTCACTTATTTTTATTCTAATAATTTGCTTTCTTAGTTTAACTTTGTTGATTTCATTGACGTAAATTGATTATAACTATCAATCAAATTGATGTTCAACAAAATCATTGTTATATCTACAATTAATTAATTTGTCAATTTTTATTAGTTACTTTGTGAACTTTTTTATTATCGTTCTAATTTATGATTTGCGTTCATTCTTCCAATCATTTAATTTTACAGTATGGATTAGGTTTCCTCAAAGCCATTATATTATCGCATTTCATTTCATGGAAAATGAGACGCTAGCAACCAATGGAAATATATTTAGGTTTGGAAGGTTTAATTTTTTTTGTTTTTAGTGCATCTCTTGAAATCTTATAATTTTATTTCCAGAGAGATATTCGATATTGAGCTGCTTCCCATGCACATCCCTACAGAATGTGGTAATGTAATCGGTTTAGCTCATCGCAATTCTACGCTGAATTCTTTGAATGATGGCGAAATGTTTTCAACAATTGGATTCAAGAAATTTTGACGTCGCCGTGATTAAATTGAATTTTCCAAGTTGTTAATAAAAATACTATGCAATTTTTTCCAGCAAATTATTTCTAAAGAAATCACAGCTATTAGTCGGATTTGCTAGAAAGTAAGCCATAATATATCATAAATAAAATGGCAAAATTACAATACCTGGAAATTCGAAAACAGATTTATCGAAATATGCCGAAATGAACTAAGAAGCATTATAATATTATTGTTATAGTTTTTAAAATCTATGAACAATCCAAATTCTATTGCACTTAAGAAAATATTAAATGAAATATCGAAAAAGAAAGCATGAAATAATAATAAAATGTCGACATTTAAAATCTAAATTTTAAAGATTCTAAAAGTTGGCTAGTTGGGGGAATAGGTGAAACATCTAGTGGAAATGTTGGAAGGTAAGGATGTATAATCTTATGAATATCATCGCAATCTAATTTGATTTTTAGATTTCAAATTTAATTATCTGTATAAATCAATATCCATTTATTTAAAAATTCATTCTAAAAAATCGATTAGCTCGATTGATAATTTAATAGTCAGAATTAGGGTTTATTGACAATGATACATTAAGTGGCAAAATATTCAAAAGTCATTTATTTCATAAAATAAACGGAACGAAGTTCGGAATTGAAATTTGAAATGATAGAAATCGATTAATAGAAAGCTTTTAAAGGAATATTATTATCGTTACAACCATAAAAAAAAAGCAGATGCGTTAAATCTATTATTATTATTATTATTGCTATGTCTTTCCTTTTATCAGGTATATCATAAATTTTTTTCTTATTGTATTTTTAAAGAAAAATTTAATTGAATTTTAAAATATTTTCATTGTTCAATCTTTTTTCTTTCCAAATCTATCTTTGATCTATTACTAAATTTTCAATTTATTTGTTTTCGATTATTTCGAATTTTATTTTTTCTAATCATATCCTTGAATCACCGAAAAAAAGATACTATATAGAAAATATTTAACTATCCGGAAAGACAATTCGAGAATAGTCAAATTATTCGATTGGATAATTCAAGATTGATCAAACTATTCGGTTGCATAATTCGATAGCGATCAAATTATTCGTTTGCATAATTCGGAAATGATTTTGTTAATTGATGAAAATATTTAAACATGCATCTTGTGATAGCTGAACACTTTTTATTATGAACAGTTCAACATTATATACATAATTCATTTTTACTTTGACTGTGAAATTTAGCCGAAAAAATTTTTTTCGTAATGTTAGTAAGGAATGGATTTCATAAAATTTAAATACGATGTTACATTAAAATGATAATTTCTATATTCTGGAAAAAAACACCAGTACCAAGGTAGGACATAGTATTTGATTAATTTCTATTTAATAATTGTAACAATTAATCTTTATTAATTGTTAAAATTATTTGAAATCATTTGATAAATATGTACAATATAATCGGGTGCATGCTGTGTGCGATACATTTTAATTATAAAATAGAAAAACGAATAAATAAATTACTGAAGTTAATATAAATAAAAATTTCATGTTTTTTAAAAATTCTTTAAAATAATCGAAAAAAAAGAAAAGTGAATGAATTCTAATTATTACGAACGATGTATGCAATTTCGATTTTTTTCTCAAAAATAATTGGCACATTAATACAGCCAATATCAAAAAATTTTTTCACATCTTCACCATTGCTCAAATATGAGTTTTAGAACATCCTGCATCTGCGGGTGAACAAACAATGTTATGTCGAAAGGTAATACGATTCTCGGAATTATGTTTCCAAGCAACTATATCTCATCTAATCTCTTAATTTAAGCAAAATTCGCACGTTTAATCACTCAAAATATAAGTAATTGAATGTTACGGCTCAGAGTATTTTCTGCTATGATTTGAAATAAAATTTTGGAACGTCCTGCATCTGTCGGACAACAAGCAATGTTATATCAAAAGTAACATATTAATGGTGAGAATTATGTCTCCAAAATCAATATCCCATGTCGGATGCATCATGTCTCTACGTAATTTCATCCACATGCAAAATATTTATATTTTAATATTTTTATTTTATAGTATATTAGAAAATTATTTACAGTATATAAAAATATATGTAATATTTTTATTTTATAGCATATAAGAAAACATGTAAAATTTTTATTTTATATTACATAAGAAAATATGTAAAATTTCTATTTTATAGCATACAATATAATATTTATTATATTTACTACATGTATTATTTATTTTATAATATATACCGTGCATATCAAATATTTTTGATTTAAATTATAAAAAAATAAAAGAAAAGTAATTTTAAAAGATGCCTACAACGTTAATAGCGAACGAAGAAGTTATAATATGTTACGTTGAGTGTTCTCATCGTTCATTCTCTAACTTGAGCAATGGATTGTCTTGGTGAAACGAAAAGTTTCAACGAATGAACAATCAATTCATTCGACATACAATCACACAGCGAGTAATCATTCTAACAGCAACAGTGACGCAGTATTAGTTTGGTACTTGTATGTGTTATGATGCGATTATATGCACAAAAGCAGATCAAATAACGGTATCTAATAAATATATATCGAAAAAATGAATGTCTCTGACTAGATAGAATCATCATGCATATCTATGATTAGACAATGATATACGACAAAATCATTGTATATATCAATGATTAGACGAATCATAATGCATATCTATGATTAGAAAAATATATACGACAAAATCAACCTATATATCTATGATTAGAAGAATGATAATCCATATCTATTATTAGACAAATATATACGACAAAATCATCGTATATATCTATGATTAAAACAAATATATACGACAAAATCATCGTATATATCTATGATTAGACGAGTCATAATCCATATCTATGATGAGACAAACGTAGACGAGTCATTATCCATATCTATGATTAGAGAAATATATACGACAAAATCATCGTATATGTCTATGATTGGGCAGGTCATAATGCATATCTATGATGAGACAAATCTATACGTCTAAATCATCGCATATATCTATGATTAGAGAAATATACACGACAAAATCATCGTATATATCTATGATTAGACGAATGATAATCCATATCTATGATTGGACAAATATATACGACAAAATCATCGCATATATCTATAATTAGGCGAATGATAATCCATAATATCTATGATTAGACAAATATATACGA
>JAKNDB010000052.1:0-19661 GCA_024305405.1 Dirofilaria immitis
TATTTAATTAGAAATTAGAAAAAAATACTTAAAAATAATTTCCCACTAAATTTTTCATGTCCTATTACGCACAATTTATGCTAATAATAATTTTTCAAAATAATTTGATTTATAAAATAATTAAAATTTATTAGGAATTACTTTTAAATTTACGTCAAATATTTCATGCTATTCACGTTGTTGTAATTCAATATCTCGACGTTCATTTTAGGACATTCCACGTTCATAAACATAAATGCATCAATTAACGTATATACTATTAATATTTCAAGTGGTATTAATGGACGAAGACCAATCGTTATAAATGCGTGAATATTTTTAATTGCACGTGCTATAGGCATATTTTACACGTAAATTTATCTATAATTTGCAAAACACTTTTTAATTTTATTTTATTCCATTTTTAAATATTCTTCGTTACACGTTTGACGCATACACTTATGCCATATTTTAATGAATTGTTGATACGTTTAAAATTAAATACTTAAAGTCATATATTTATGATCAATAAATTTACTATTTAAAATACAATTGATATGTTAACTAAATGAATGGATCATTTATGGCTTAAATTTGATGTATTTATAGTTGAAAAATAATGCAATTTTAAACGAATAAACGATTAGGAACCAAAGAATCAAATAATTCGATAATTTCAATGATCATTCTAAAATTATTCCAATTTTAAGAATAATTCTTATTATCAATAATTCGTCATTTAATTGTTCTATAAATAAAAGATCGTTTATAATAGAAATTAATATATAAAATTTATTTGATTAATAATTAAACCATTAGAATTGAAAACTATCATGGATAAATTTATTCATTAATCGATGTTTAATTAAAACTACATTGCTTTATCAATTACTACAAAACATGTAAATTTTTTTAATAGTTAAAAAGCCATTTTGTTAAATGACTAAGTAATCTGATTTCAAATATTGTGATAATCTTTTTTAATTCGTTATTATTAAATTTAAACAGCATATGCTTTTTTAATGAATTATTCAATTAATATGCCTAAAAATTTATTTGTTATTACGTTTTTATTAATTCGAATTAAGTAATTAATTCGAATTAATCAATTAATTAATTTGAAGCAGTTATTTTAAATTGAATTTTAACCGAAAAAAAATAGCAAAGAAAAATGAAGAAATCTAATTTAGAATGCTACTATTAATAAATTACAAAGAAAAAAAAATGAGTCGAAATTATGGCTAAAATTTGAAACATATTATTATTTAGAAAAATATCACTACCATATTTATAACTTTATTTGTCTAACAAAAATTGGAAAAATAAACAGAATAAAAAAAAAATAAGAAATCAATAAATGAATTGTATCAATCATCTGTTAAATACAGTATCAGTAAAAATTATTACGGTTGATCGTTTATTCAATATTTATTAATTTTAAATTATCAAATCAAAATAGGTAATGACGATGAAAGAGGACGAAGCGTAATATTTGAAATGCTATAAATTGTAAGATGAAGTTTGAGAAAGAGAAAAAAAAGAGCCTTAGCTTTAACGAAAAACACAAAGTACTGATTGCTAATTTAAACTTTTCGCATATACTTTCATCGTTTTGATTTTCAACGAAATTTTTTTCTTTTTTTTGATAACGGAATAGTATGATGGGATAGGATTTGTTATTTACTCAAACAGAAAGGTCAAAGTAATAATATATCATTGAACTATAAAATTTCATTTCAATACCAATGTAGTACAATAATGCATGTAACAAGCATTTCTTGGTACAATGCAATGCAGTGCAAGCAATTAATACTCGCTAATTTGCAGCAAGAGTTCAAGAAAAGTAATCTTGTTGTATACATTGCAATATTGCATGCATGCATTTTACAGATAATCATTATTGCTTTGATAATTTGTTGTAATGAATTTTATCAACTTTACGATAAAGCAGTAATTATGATTAATGTTATGTTAGTATTACTAATACTGTTTCATGGTATTGCTTGGATTTAATACGTAATTTTTTCACAAATCGATGATTACTTTTATTGATAGGATAATATTCGGAAAATTTTGATAATACTTTATAATCGATGACGAAAATAGTCATAAATTAATAGTAATAGTTAGTATTTATTTCGATTAAACATAAAATATTAGCAATGATTATAATTGATGATTGATGCAGCGAATCATTGAATGTAACTAATAATAATTATAAAAACGATATGAATAATAATAATAATAATTAGGGAATTTCAAATAAAATAGTGATAACAAAATGATAACAGTCAATCACACAATAAACGAAGGATAGATAAAGAGTGCGTTACTCATCAAAGGGTTTTCTTGAATTATTGTTCAGTAAGGCCCAGCGTTAAACGATCGGTGTACAATCAGGCTCTCACGTCTAATAGAAACAAAATCCTTTCCTCCTCCCGGAAAAAGCGAAAAATCTTTAAATGGTGAAACAATTTCTTCCTGTTAATATCAGCAACTACCAGTCCAATATACCTTGCCAAATATAATTATCTGTGAAACTTCAATCGTCCTCCCATATCAAGAAAGGGTTTTTCGTTTTTTTTTTTTAGACAGTAATACTAAATAGAATAGCGATAACGATTATTGTTGTAACAAATCATCGAAAATATCAATTAAAGATTTTGAAAGCTAATAAAGAGAAATAATAATAATAATGGTAATAATGATAATATTAGCTTATGTTATGCAGAAAATAATTATTAAGGAAATAATTTATGGTGAAGCAGATGATTAAAATTATTAATTAATCAATTATCGAAGTATAAAATGTAAATAAATTGATTGAAAATTATAATCAAAAAGTCAAATAGTCATAAATAATAAACTGATTGATAGTTAAACTTAAACAGGTATGTTAAGCAGTCTAAAGTAACGCTTAACAGCTGTTAGTTGATAGATAAAAATTTATTTTTGTTTTATCTTTTAAAAAAGACTTTGAAATAGAAATTTGCAATATGCTTTATATTTTCCCTTTTTTCCTTTTCTTTACACTTTTTTCTTTTTTTTAATATAAAAAAATATTAATTTGTCTTTTAATTTTTTATTATTTCAACTTCCTACATTTTTTATATAAAATTTCTATTTCTTCGTATTTTTCATTTCTTTCTCAAATTTTTTTTCTTTTTCTGCTATTATTGTTTAAGAAAATTTTAAAAAGAAGAAATCTTAATCGATTTGTTTGATGCAACTGTTGTTTTTATAAATGATTATTTTACCATTTTTAACTTATTATCTTATCATTTGTTTTATAAAAATTGTTTTATTTAATTAAAATATCATTTAAGCATTTTAAGGCCAATAATTTACCAAAATTTTTCCCGAAGAAAACAGTATGACTACTAATTTTAATTTTAAAACATATTCCACTTTTAATGATGAGAGTTGATATTTTAATATATTCCACTTTTAATTTAAAACATATTCCACTTTTAATGATAGATAAGAATTGATCGATTGATTAAATGGTAAATGAAGGAATTAAATTAAGCATAATTTAAGTTCAACTTTTTTTTTTAGCTTCTAATAAATAAATTATGTACAAAATGAAAAATCCGATGAGATTTATATGTTTCCAAAAAGAAATTTCCTTTTTTCTTTACATTTGTGATATATTGAGAAAACACACCTGTTTCCTTGATTTTATCTAGAAGAATAAAACTTTCTTGCAGTCTTTTTTACGTTATCAATTTAAAGTTATGATGAAAATATAAATACTTATAATTAGTTATGATTAGATTTTTGAGTAATCATTTCTCCGAAATATTATGTATAGTTATCATGTGATATGAAAATGGATTTGATATAATTACATTAGATTAGTGAAAAAGAGTTCTGAAGCAAAAAATTTGAATTACAATAACTTTTCCAATCAAAATAGAATTTGAATTATATTTCAGTGAATTAAATTATTTATTTGAATTGTTTTTGAATTTTTGAATTCCCTTTTGCAATATCATTTAGAGGAAGTAATATAGAAGTTTTTATTTCACCAATAAATAAAAAAATTAATTTTTTTCAACTTTTGTCAATATTTTCGAAGATTTAAAAAAAAAAAAAAAAGCTAAGCATTTTGACGACTTACTTTAATTTGACATTTCCATCATGATAGCATTTCAATTTTACATAGTATGTTTAAAATAACGATCAAATAAAATGTTTCATAGGAAAGATTATCATTTAATAATAAATTAAATGAAATAAAAATAAATAAATTGCAGTTCGGAGTTAATATCAGAATTCTTCATTGAATTTCACCAGAAATTTTATTAAATTTTAAAGAAGAAATTAAAATAAATTAGTATTTCTTGAAATTTCGATGAAGTTTGAGAAAGTTATTCTTAATAAAATTATAAATAATAATTTCGGAAAAAAATGCAGAAAAAAGAAAATTTAAAATTCTTAAAAAGAAAAATAAGAAATAGTTGAAATAAAATTTTTTTAATTCAAATGAAAGACGTTTAAAAAACGTTTAAAAATTTAAACATATCAAAATTTATGCAAGCAATTTTAAAAGTATTCGAATTTCAAAATATTAACTGACAATATTGAAATGAATTAGAATAAACGGATGTAATTAATATATTATAATTTTTTATTGTTATTATTATAATTACATCGTATAAAAATTTATATTTTTTTAATTTAAAATTTCAGTCCAGATCATCATTTATTGGTACTATTTTAAGATTGCTAATTTCCGATGATTCTGATGATTCTGTATTACTTGACGTATTATGACCATCTCTTGATTTTTTGCTTGCATTATATAGCAATTGAACTGGATCAGGCCAAGCTATTAAAAGTGCTACACGTAAAGCACTACGTGGTACTGATATATCGCAAATTCTTTCCCATTTCTTTCCGTCAAAACGTATCACCGTTTTAATCACTGATATATTATAACCGCCAATAGCATAGAAATAATTTCCCATTTTGCACATTCCAAAATTTGATCTAACAATAATGAATTTAATAAAAAATTAAGAAAGTAATTTTGCTTAACATAAGTTAATAATTTTATTTATTATTTTATACCGACAAAACTAATAGCAAAATTTCAATAAAATTATAAAAGATAAAAGCCTAAACATATATCATTAAAGTTAAAGTGATTTGTGCTATTAAAAATTTCAATTTTTATTTAATTTCTGATATTTATTTGTTGCTAATTAAAAATGAAAATTTTTAGCATTTTACCTAAATTGATAATCAGAAATAATTTTTAATACTTCGCTAACATTTGCAATAAATAAAATCTGATAAAAATTTAGAGGAAAAAAAGAAATTCAAACATGTGAAATATTTCAAAAATTTCTTACCTTGGCAATGGCATTGGTTCGACGCTTACTGTATGAGTACTTCTAATTCGTAAGATTTCGGTACTATTTAATCGATTGTTACCATCAAATCCACCAGCGATTAGCATGAAATCTGTATCCGCAGCACATGCCAAACCTAGGAATATGATAGGCCCTAAAGCAATAGGCTTTGATTTTAAATAACTTAAAAATTTCCTTTTATTTTTCCTTTTACTTCCATCATGCAAAACTCAAATATAGATTATATTTAGGGAGTTGCAAAAGCTAATTAAGCATTTATCTCAAAAACCAGAAATGAATAAGGCCGAATATATCTTTGTTTAAAATCACCAATTAAATTATGTAAAAATTTAAATTATTCGTTTACAAATAGAACAATTTTCTGAACAAGTATTACTTGGCGATAGAAAAAAATCTGTTAAATGAGATATGTGAACAGAAAGATTTTTAAAATATTTTACGGCACGCTAAATTAGCAATTTGCGAAATTTAATTCAAAATGGTAAATTTTTATTTCAATACAAATAAAACCTCTATTGGAATAATTATTTACCGGATCTCGGTGAATTCATATGTGCAATCTCAGTCCAAATGTCCATTTCCGGTATGTACATTTCAACAGTTTACAATACGGTTTCACCGGTATATCCACCAGCAATGTACATTTTACCACTCATTGCATATGCTGCCGCGTCAGATCGCCTTTGAATCATATTTCTTGTAATCAATAATTTGAAGATTATACACTTTGCTTGAATTATCTTCAAATTTCGCAAAATTTAATTTTTCTTATTAAATGATAGCAATAAAAAGTAATGTAATAATAATTAATAACGTAATCCAATAACCGGATTTTTGTCCATTGATTTTTATGAGCATCATATATTTCAGCAGTTCGAAGTCTAGAACGACCATCTGAACCACCAGCAACAATAATTGTACCATTAATTTCACATGCTGATATATAGCATCTGCAAAAATTTTATTTTTCATTTCAATTAATCTGATCCGGTCATTGAAAAAAAAAAAAGTATTCAATAGATAGGAAAAAGAAAGTATAGATCAAATATGTTTATATAGATAAAATCTTGATAGATTGAGTTAAAAGAGAAAAGATCAAATTAATTCTTGAATAAATCAAGAAAAGAATGGATAAATGAAGAAAAGAGTGGATTAAAAAAAGTTAAAACAGCCAAAAAAGATGATCAGATTTATGCATACTATGTATAATTTGAAAAGTAGATGAAGTTAGCGCAAATAAATCAAATTAATTAAATGGATTAGAAAATAAATAAAAAAATTAAGTAGATCAAAAAATATATTCATATGGATAAAAATATCAAATTAAATAAGAAACAGTCAAATTAAAAAGTAGATCGAAAAGCAAATTAGATGCATTTTCATATGGATGAAACTTAAAAGCTGAATCAATTTAGCTTTATTAAATTAGTAACAGTTCGAATTATTTAACTGAAAAGACAGAATATTAAGATATCACTTTATAAGAATATTATAATCATCACGCAAATCTAACGCATATTTTTAGATACTACAAAGTACAGTATTCAATTTGACGATCATATCATTTTTGTTGAAAATGTACTGTAATATATGATAAATTGTAATGGTTTAATAGTTTCATGTAAAATAAAATACTTATCTAAGCATGATGCATTGGAGCTAATTCATACCATTTCTTTGTTTCGCTATCATAGCAGCGCACTGTATTGAAATATTGCGTTCCTTCGAAACTACCAATAATATACATTTTCTAAATATAATATTAATATTTGAAATTTAAAAAATAATGAAATCAATTTCCTTGCTATTGTAAACTTGAATTAATATCTACTAATTTTTTCATAATTAATTGATCATTTCGTAGTAAAATTTTACATTATTTATAACGATGCATTCATGATAAGCCACTTTACGATTATCTTCAAGCATTTCAACACGTCGCCACTTATTATCATTAATATCTAGTATTTCAACAATATTTGATGGTCCACTTTTTTCCCATCCACCAATAACTATTAACAAATCACGCTGAATTCTTGGTTTGGTTTTCATTGACCATATCAGTATTTTGATCATCGATAATGTTAATTTTGAAATGTATAAGATCCTTTTTAATTTCGTCTTTCTGAAGTTCTTTAATTTCCTGCTTTTGCTTTTATTTTCTTCAAATTTGATATCAAAAAATTAGCCTTTTTAAATTCAATACTGTGCAACGAAATATGTGGACAAATTTTGCTAAATATTATTGTTGTATTTGTAAATCTGCAGATACAACTATTTCATGCTACTTTATGGATATATATATATATATATATATACATTATTTCAATAAAGAATAGAAATTTATTAGTTTGTTTTAGAAATTAACAATTTACTTCTCAAAAGTTTTTGGAAATTGTCAATTATGATGTTTTGTTTTTCTTATTAATTAAGCTTATTTTAGTTTTTTTATATTATATTATCAGCAATCGTAAATTATTGTAATTTATAATATGATCATTTTCATAGTAAATTATAAATCACGAAATAAAAATTATTGTTGATTTCTCATATCAATTATTTGTTATTCTCCATTTTGTTATGCATTTGAATGAATAAAAACTAATGGCAATAATAAAAATAATGAGAATAATAAAACAATAATAATAAAGATAAAGATAGTAATGACAATAATAATAATAATAATAATAATATCAATAACAGCAGCAGCAATAACAATAATGACAATAGTCACAATGACAGTAGTTATTTTTAATAATAATAGTAGGAATGGACAAAAAAAAATTGAGCATGAAATTACAATTTAAATTAGCATTAAATTAAGGTAAAAATTAGAAGTTTACTAAACCTGTTCGTCACTCAGTAAATTATAACGAATAGATTTTAATAACTGTCGATAATACGGTATATGTTTCTTGCGATCTATTGAAATCCATCGCTTAAGAAGAATCCAAACATCCATCTAAATTATATAAAAAGTAATTAATATCATTTTCAATCATTTTTTTAATTGAAAAATTATAAATTTTATAAATTTCACTTTACATTATTTGAATCAATAAATGTTTTTATTAGTTAAAAAATATAACATTAAAATTTTATGCCATAATATTTAGACCAACAGATATTTTCCACTTATTAAAATTAAAATGTAGGCATTAAATATATACCTTATCATTTATTTTTAGTAAATCATCATTCAAAATTTCAAATAAATTGTCACTTTTGAGGCGAAAAAATCAAGATTATGACCGTTATTTATGGATGCATTAACAGTATACAATACATATTCGAAAGCCTACAATTCAAATAAATCAAATGTTAAAAGATAACGATATTGATATTTGCTTTGTTGGATAATAAAAAAAAAGAAGTTGTTGTTTTTATTTCTTTTTAAATAAAACAAAAATTTAACTTAACTTTTTTTATATTGTCAGCTAAATATTTGGTATACATCCGCTATACGGCAATACAATTTTCCTCATTAATACTATCAATAAAATTTTGCACAACAAATCGTGTTACGTTTTCTAATTTCCAATCATTTGGCTAAAATTTGTATTTTCAAAAATTTAAAAATTTTTACAACAAAACTATTTGAAATTTGAAAAAAGATTGAACGTTTTAGCATACAAATTCCGATCTATAATTAGCTAACTTTTTTTTTTTTTTGGAAACACTGAAAGCGATAACAATTATCAATTATCAATTATCAATGAGAAATCTGAGAAAACTTTGTAATTTTCAAAACTACAAAAAATATTAATGATTGAAACTTGTAATTTTAATTCATTAATAATTTTTTTCGCATTAGAAACATCGAATAAGTAGTATGGTCAATGATTGATATTATGAATCGCTTTTTACATTGAAGTGTATGTTGAAGTCACATACAGACGTAGAAAAATTTTTCATCAAATTTCAACAAAATTATCAAATAGTTTTATTGTTAATACTGGAGCATAAATGACAATGCTCGATTAGAATTATAAAATATAAAAAACAACATTCAAAAATGAGAGACATTGATATACCATTTTAAGTATTCGTTCTAATTGAAGCCAATCTTTGACATTGATATTTTCATATTTTAGAGCATAAAATATTTCTTTTATCTGGAAGTGCAATTAATCAATCTCAATTTTATTTAAATTTCTCGATCTTTCTAGCGAACAAAAAAATAATCATTTCCTTACAAATGTGAAATGTTATGTTATTGATATATAAATTTAGTAACTATCAAATTTTTAAATAATTTACAATATCAATTGGAATTGAAGTATGTATCGTATATTGCTGTGTTGTTTCATTAAAATGCATTGAAGGAATAAGGTAGGGACAACGACGTTCGATAAATCTAATGTTTAATCGGTACCTGGAAAAATACCTATTTTAACTACATGATTTATTTTGGACGATATAGTATCGCACATACAGTAATTATAAATTTATTAATTAATATTTAACTATTTTAATAAGTAATGATAAACAATCATGAGAAGCATCTCTGTTTGTCGCAAATTATCAACAACATTGCAAATTATAACAAATTATACTTGTCTTTCACTAATAAATACAGTACTATAAACTGCCATGAAATACACCGTTTACTTTTATCCTTAATAAACGATGATACTTTAAATTACTAACAAATTAATTAGCAATATTCTCGAATGTTTTTATGCTATGAATAAGGAGAAAATAAGTCAGATTTAGCAATTTGAATTTTAAGAAATACAGATATTCGACTCGATTATGACAGGCTAAATTACGGTATATAAGAAATGACCAAAGCATCCTTCACTTTCTACTTTATTTGTCCTTCATTAATATAATATATTCTTACCTATCATTA
This sequence comes from Dirofilaria immitis, assembly GCA_024305405.1. Taxonomy (NCBI): domain Eukaryota; kingdom Metazoa; phylum Nematoda; class Chromadorea; order Rhabditida; family Onchocercidae; genus Dirofilaria; species Dirofilaria immitis. The sequence goes on from JAKNDB010000052.1 coordinate 10,216, forward strand.
TCGTCTGTAATAATGATGCAATCACACAATACATCATCAACATCGTCGCCATAAACACTGCCTACTTCCGCGTTATACTGTTCATTACAGTATGATTTTAGCATTACTTCGCGATCATGCTCCTCTACCATTGTATAATTCAATAAAATCCAACAATAAGCGTTTAAGCAAAAAGAAAAATGAAATTCACTAATATTTTAATATTTTGAGAAATGGTAATTTGCATAGTAATCTTGATTTATGTAAATTTTGGATCAGATACTTTCCCATATATCATACTATTTTGTTATAATAAGTTCATGATATTATTCGCATGCAGACTTTCAAATATATAGTACTTTTAAGAGTAAACTCGTAACACTTAAGTGATATTATCTTTAGACGTATGATACTTTTATCTTATAACAGATTTAGACACTCCAGATCTACATGGCATATATGTAATATGAAAAAAAAAAAAAAAAGAGAAAACGGATCGGAAGAACCCGAGTTCATTTTATCCCACATATAGCTACATTTGTTAGTAATACATAAAAGTTAACAATAGCATATAGTGGCGGAATAAAAATGTAAGCATTAACAATCGATAATATTCTGACAGAAATTAAATTTAACATCAACAAAAACTATGAAAAGCAATTTATTAAATGTCAATTATGGATCATATAATGATTTTGAATTCACGATAATGGTTGTTGTTATATTTTTCAATACATGTAGATTTTTCATGATAATTTCGTTGGAATGTAAATATGAGTAGAAATTTTTAAATGACATTTATTTCGATAAGATCTATTTTATTTGAGGATGGGATAGAAACAACAGGATAGATATCGATATTCTAGAATGAGTGTTAATGAAACAAGATGATAGATGCACGTGAAGTTTTCATATTGATAAAATGCTGTATAACATTGATAAAATGCGGAATATGCGTTTGAAATGATTCAGATTAAAAAAAAGATTATTCAAGCTTGAAATGTTTGACTGTTGCTAAGACTTATGTAATCGTAATGGATCACGTTTAAATTAATTCTGACACTTGAATATGATGCTGTGAAAACTTCCTTTGCAAATTATCAACTTGTTTCATTAATATTCATTTAAAATACTGTAATCTATCCTATGTTTATATTCCATTACAATGATAAATGATGATAATAATTCAGTTTGACTACGTAAATCATTAATGAATTACAAGGAAAGCTAAAAACTTTAACATTTTATTATCATTAATTTTTTTTCTTTACATATTCTTCTAAGATATAATATAATTTACATAGGAAATAAGATTTTTTGCTTCTTCCTTTCGTTTCTTTTCTTAATTCTTATCATTTAAAATTTAGTTTGATAGATATTACTAAAATTCCTCTCATACATATAATTATCGAAAAATTATTTCGTTTGTCATTCCGTCTGCTATTATTTCATTTGAATTTAATAATTTATTGGTATAAAATGGTTTAAAAGTTAAAAGGAAAAAGGAAATCATTGGAAGCATTTGCCGAAAAACCGAAATTATTTATAAACTTTAAAATATCTCTACAATCAAAGTATCTTTGAAATGTATACTTATAGGAATTTCTTTTGTTCAGTAATTCAGTTCACAATTCTAAAGAACTTTAAATGATTAAGTCAAACAACACTCGTTGTACTCTCCAAGGAGGATATGATCACCAGTTAGCCATTGGTTTAAACAATTTGTTGCAATTCGTTTCATCTATCAAATGAGCACATTATTCTTTATGTATCAAATTATCAGTTAAATCAAATATCTACTAAATACTAATCGTCAACTGATAAAACGGATGATCAGTTGCTCAAGTTACTGTCGGCTTAACGATCGTCTAATCACCAATTTCACCGCTAAACGATTCTATTAATCCTTCACCTAAAACCATTTCCTTCTAAACTTCCAACCAAATTTAAAAATAATTATTCTAATCTGAATAATCATTTCGTCGCTGGACTATCATATTGTATAATTGTATCGTGAAAAACAAAACTTCTTTGATGTGCGAAAGCGAATTGATACTTCAAAGACAATTATATCCAGAAAGTTTCTTGAAAATAGGAAGTTGCTAACACATTAAAAACAAGAAGGAATTGCTTCACTACTTGGGGATAGATTGTTGAGGATTTCTCGATTTACTTCGCCCGTGAGGAAGATAAGATTTTGTTTCTAATGGCTTCGAGAGTTCGACTATAGAGCGACCATTTACCACTGTTAACATATGAGCAAAAAATCTTCTATGATATATGAGATAAAGAAACATAATATCTAGACACATGGGATAAATCAATCGTACAATTTCGTATAAAAAGGGATGGTGAAACCGATCGGAAAGAAGGAATCCATTTTTCCACATTTATCGCAAATATTAATTATCGCTAAACAAATTAATATAATATAATAAAATAAGTCATGCAAAATAATAAGTAAATAATAATGAATCATGTAACGAATTTCGCATTCCTTAAAGTTATTTTTTTACGTGTTTTTATGCGTTTCTTCTATCTTGTCTCGACTAAATTCACATCCTTTCTTTTATGATTAAAAACTAATTCACATACAAAATCCTCCATCTGATACAATTCTTATACTGTAATCAAATCCCTTACAATTTTCTCTATTGTTTAAGTAGATATATGTTGCATAGTAATGAAATATTTGACAGAAATTAAATTTAACATTAACTAGACTATGAAAAGCAATTTCTTAAAATTGATCATCAATTATGAATCATACGATTTCTTCGGTTTTCCTGACAGAAAGTTTCATATTACTTTAATGAATTTCTAATAAACTGAATTACCAAAAACTTTATTTTAAAAAGATTTTTTTCTAAAGTTTGTTTAAATCAAATGAATAATATAATCTATTTTTAAGTGTTCGAAGGAATTTAAAAAAATATAATCCGCTTTTTTAAGTGTTCGAAAATATATTGAAAGCAAAATTATTAATTGTATCTAAGCATAACAAAAGATTAAATGGAGGATGTTGGTATAGTCAGAGGATTTAGTAATTACAATGAAGTACGTCAAATGAAGGGTATCAAAGCGGGAGACGAATCAAAGGTTTAGAATGAGAGAATTTCGATTGAAGGGCAAAGGGTTAATGTATCATCAGTTCAGTCACTTCGATAAGCAACGACAGCCAGTCTTACCGCCGACAGCCAGTATTAGGATTCACCAAGTACCTTCAACAGTCCAACGACATAAGTGACAGTTCGAAGAAACAAAGATTAAGCGACATTGAGAAGTAAGCAGTAAAGTGGAAAAGTGACAACAATAAAAGGAGATTCACGACATCCTACTAATATCCAAAACAACTGTTGGTATCCTTTGTTCTTTTACCCATCATTATTCATTTAATCTATATCATTGTTTTAATCCCTTGTTTATATCATATTATTATTTAACTCGTACGCTGCTGTTTTCACGCATAATCCTGTTGAATTCACATCATTGTGTAAATGCAGCATTGTGTTATTTTTATAACTCAATAAACAACAACAATAAACAAAGTAGAAGATCCCATCCTCTCCGAAAAGAAGGAAGATGTAGTATGTATATAAATATTTTTCCAAATTTTTTTTTTTGTTTGATTTGAAAATATGATTAATGGATTGTTTATAGCATGAATTTGTTTATTTCAAATAAATTATTAGTCAAAGCTAAATAACACCACATCGATTTAATTCTAAATTGTTTAAAATCATTTAATTAAATTTACAAAAGTTTTTAGAAAATTGCAAATTAATATAAAATTTGATAAAATAATTCGATACATCAGCTATATATATATAGGTGGATGGATTTTTATTACTTAATATCATTGAACAAGATGAGAAGATTCGTCCGATACGATTTCTTGTAACAGCAATTTATTTACTCTCATCATCTAACCGTACAATTGTTTATCCTTAATAATCACCAATCATTTCTTCGATTAATATCTATAAGTGAAATTTTCTACTACAACTTATGACATTTATTCGTTTCATCTATTTAATGTTTTTACTTTTAAATGGATTTTACACAAAGAATCATTCATGTACAACATAAGAATTTGCATTATGAAAGAATTTAATATTCTCGAATTTTTACTTAATCATTTACTATTTGCGTTTTTCCCATCTCTTACTCCCTCCTTTCATCATTAAAACTAGACATAAAAGCTTTTTTAAATACATTTCTAAATTTAATTTAAAAATTTTCATTCCTAAACATCTATAGCCAAAGGAACCAAAGAACAACTAAATTCCCTTTTCTTGGTCTTTATAAATTAATACCTTCAAACCAGTCAATACTTGAATGAAAAGTAATACATAAAAAATGATAAGGAATTGAAGTTATCAGTTCCTATGTTTCTATGTTTTTCGATTAAAAAATTTTCTATTAACATTTGCATAATTAATAGCTTCCGATCCAAAACTTACTCATTCGTTGATTATCGATGATGCGATGATTACGAAAATGAAATGTGGCATAAGGTATTGGAAAGCCTGATATTCGACATGCTAATTGTAGGCAATTATTAATTTCATCAAATTTCAAATTTTGAAGAAAATTTGGCTCAGTTCCAGCTATATCATCATCTACAAAAACATGTTATTATTATGTATTATGTTAACAGTATACTATTCCAATAGATATAATGAAATCTAATAAATATACCATTCACGTGTAATATGCTGATATCAGAAGCGACACAACTTGTTGATTCCACAATGCATAATATATCGCCGGAATCTGATACATCACAGTCAAATATTTCCAAGCAACAATCGAGATCTTTTCGCCAATGGCGATATCGTCCACCATTTGTAATATTTTTTCGTACCCATATACCATGAAATATTTAGGTTGAGATTATCTGTAATGGTTTATCCTTCTCCTTCTTATTGTGTTTTCTTAATTTTGAAAAATATTGAAGTTTAGTTGCCCTTTTTTTCCATACTTTTTTAACTTTGGGAAATTTTTTAATTCTCTTCTTCTCTTACTATATTTTCTTGATTTTGAGAAAAAGTAAATTTTTTTTTGTTGATATATTGAATTGATTTATTAAAATACTGTTCTCTCCATTAACTGAAATGATATAAGAAAAACAAGATAGTATCATTTGGAAAATATATTACAATGAGAGAGATAGGCATAACTATATAATCAATACTTTGTCATTCTTATCATCTTGACGATATGATAGATCGAAAAAATATTGGTTGAAAAATTAACTGTTAATTATCTGTAATTTTTGATAGTGATTTTCTTAATTTTCTAATATGGGATTATTTGAAAAATTTACCAGAAATAATTGTAGCAAATAATATGATCATATCACCGGTATATACATTCCATTTTTTTTTTTTAATATTTTCACTAATAATTGTTTTGATAATACTTTTCTACTAATAGATAGAATTTTTGATTCCTACAAAATTACTTTAAAATTTAATAATTGGACGGGGAAAGTTTTAAAATTTAAACATATGATAAATAATAAATATTAGTTTCGCCTTAATCATTGAATTCGAATTTTAATTCCAAATTCAGCTGTAGAAAAAGTATTAATTTATAATTCGCTGAAATGTTTTCAAATATGCTTCATAATTGAAATTTTCCATCTTTTTTGCTAACATATAATTGTTGGAAGATTGTTGATTGATTTGAAAATATGAGGAAGCATGATAAATAGTCAAATTTTGAATTTTTCCATTAAAATTTTATTCAAATTTTCCGATTTTTTCCCTTTTTAATTTAAATTGGACTAAACATGAACCATTAATAAATATTAATTGAAATCAGTTAATAATATTAAAATTGTTAATTTACAATTGAAATCATTTAATCATATTAAAACTATTAATTTACAATTCATTGCTTAACAAAATTCTCAATTGCAACTTTTTTTTAATTTAATAAAAATTCATACGTTGGTTTTGGATGATCTATACAAATCGCCGGTAATTTTTCCAATTTTTGATTTAAATTTCGATGAATTCATTTCTTTCGCCATCCTTGTTGCTCGTTTTGAAATCTATGAAATGGAACTATTAAAAAAATAATAGAATGAAATTTGCAAAATTCGATCATTCAATCATATGTTATAAGCTTATTCTAAATTCGACAGTCCAATCATACTGCCAAAAATTTAAATAAAAATTTGAATTTAGTATAATTTAAACTAATTTCTTCTAGAGGCATCATTTGTATGCTCTTATCAGAAATCTAATGATATCTAATGATACAATAAACTTCGCTTGCTCATTTTGTATTGACTATCGATTTTACAAGAAATATTTGTAAAATCAAAAGAGTTAATTTTAAAATTTTAATAGGAAATAATATAAATCGATCAAAATTGTTAATTATTAATTAAATACTGAGTAATTAGAAAGTAATCATCTGGAATGTTAAATGAGCAAAATTTGATTTTTTTTTTTCCCAAATAATTAAATAAAAACTAAAAATAAAGGTATAATTTAAATGCTAATAAAATGTAATATAAAAAAATATTAAAATTAAAATGATTTAGCAATTATTTATTTTATCTACTTATCGCAACGGAAATGACGGCATTTGCGAGAAATACGAAATAATCATAATGGTCATTTTTTAGAACATTTCGAATTATACAATTTTTCATTTGCATTCAACTAGAAAATTATATTAATTTTAAATCTTTTTTAAATAGAAGTATTTATTATTTAATTGAGAACTGAATAATTTTATTCAGAAAAAAGTATTTAAATATGCTATGTTTTCAGTTATTATATAATAATTTCGATATAATAATATATAAGAAAGTATGTATGATATAATTGGAATGGGATAAACATATCATATATTAATCTTGCTATACAGAAATCAGATGTATACAAATTTAATCGAATTATTGATTAATTATTATCATAAGACCATTAAAATATGATGAGATTTGAGAATTTTAAAATCTGATTATATTTTTATCAAAAAAAAAAATTATAAAATTATCAGTTAAATTATCACATAATACGTATAAGCAAACTGAGGCGATTTTTGTACCTATTGATGCAAGCGACTAATAGAAGATGAAGTAAGTCTTTTAATAAATGACTTTTATTTACATAGAAAAGTGATAAATAACTTATATCTTTAGTAAGTAACTTGATTTTCACTTACATAAAGAAAATAATCTGAGAAATTATATAATGAAGCGTAAATTTCTAATATAAACATTTGCAAATTACTTACTTCGATTTCTTCAATGGCATCATCAATGTATTGAAATGGCTTTGATGGATTATAAGTGGATAAAATTTGAATTAATTTCTCGAGACATTCATCCAACACTCCAACTATTTTAAAAAATGTTTTCTGATTTCACGAGTATAACAAATATATTAAAATAGTCAAATGAAATGATACGTTGATTATCGTAAGGAAAGCTATAAAACTAAAATCGATTCATTCATCGAATTTTTTATCATCAACAATTTTATCATCAACAATTTTATCATCAACAGTTTTATCATCAACAGTTTGATTAACTTGCATGAATATAAAATTTCTCGTATATACTTAGTAGCAAAATAAACAAAAAAAAATTGAATAAATGTAAAAAATAAACCTTATATGGAGGAATAAAATAAAATAGAAATAATATTTTAATCTTTCTATTAACAATAAATACTTTGAAAGCTTAATAAATCCTTAATTAATTATTATTAACTAAAATAAAAATTGATTCCAATTCTAATTTTCAATTAATTCTAATTATTTATTTACTCGATATTTAATTTTATAAATGAATATTATCATTTGTTTGTTGAAAAATTACAAACATATGTTGTATCAATTTGTGCATGCAATTTGCAATCAATATGTAATTCCAATATAGCTCGTAAATAGCATGCTTCCTGCATTTTGGTGTTTATTTATTTTGTTTTTCTAATTTATTATTCCAAGACAATGAATAAGAATAGAAATTGAAATTAAAATTTGAAATACCATTCGTCAACAAACAAAAAACAAATAAATTCATTACAATTATATATCCTATTTCTCCATTTTTTTTTTGCTATGCTTTTGTCACTTCTAGCTCTCGAATATTAGATTAGAAAATAAAAATTAAAAGTTAAATTTTTTTTAACAATTAGCAAATTTCAAATCATACATCATCACCAATGCATGAACATTTCCATAAATATTTCGTATGTCCAAACTGCTCTTTCTTAAATGGACACAAAATAATTCCATTCTCGATATATATATATATATAATTTATTTGATTATTGTAAATTAGCATTTATTCAAAAGTAGAAATGTTGCAAAATCAAAAAATAGCAAAGAATAAATAATACATTTTTTGATTTTAATTATTATAAATTCTATTACTTTTATTTATTTCAAATTTTCTTTAAATTAGTTACTCAAAATACATTTTTTCTACTCCTCAATTTATTTATTCAATCATTTAAATTATGAATTTTCATTCCGTATCAAAATTTTAGCAAGCTTATTTTTGTCTTACCTTCTTATGATGCATAATTTACATAATGTATCCTTATTGATACAGCATCGTCGATTGCAATTATCAGATATGTATTTATTAGTTGTAAACAAATATTTCCTTCCGAATTTTTGGCTTCTATTATTGTTAATGTAGTATTTTCTGCTTCCTAAAGTTTCATTCAAAGAAAAAAATTAAGACTGATGCTATTTATTTATTTATTTGCTAATTATGCAAATTAAAATCATTTAAAGGGTTATAAAAGCTGTATGCTTCACGTCTTTATCATATTATTACTTAAATATAAATATAATACTTTTAGTATAAAAGGAATCAAATAAATTCGAATAAATTTAACAATTATTGATTGAAAGTATGTATTGAAAAGTTATGGAATTTTTTTTTTTAATCAATAAATCTTAATGAATTAACATTACAGTCATAAAATTTCTAATAAGTTATTACAATTAATTCATTTCAATTATTATTTTAACTTATCGTTTATTTTTAATATTATAAAATTTGTTGAATAAATTTGTTAAATAATTATATAATTATTTATTAATTTTTAATGCTACGAAATTAATCCTACAAATAATTATATAATTAATGATCAGAAATAGAATTAATTACTACTTTAGCATGTAATTGCTGCAATGTTTCATATTTAATTTTGAAATTCTCTGCGACAATTCGAACAAATTGTTGAAATTGTTGTTCACTTAGTATCGTTAAATCCATCTTATAATTCAATAATTATTCATTCATTTTATATTATGTCTTAAGTTTTAATTTTAATTTATAGAATAATTCATTAATTTGTGAAAAACTTTCTATTATATTTATGTACAAATGTTTTTATATTAAGAATTATCGAATTTAATTCAATTAGGAAATGGAAAAATATATGAGTGGAAAAGAAAAATTTTTCATGGAATCGAAAAAATAGAAA